>PVJH01011647.1:0-67876 GCA_004026705.1 Nesogale talazaci | reverse complement strand
ATTCTCCCCGCAGTCCTAAAAATGTCTTTTATAGCTGTTTTTTGATTGCGGGTCTAGTTAAAGGAATACAAGTTTGGTGTTTGCTGCATCAAGAATAGCACGTGGAACATGTTAAATACTTACTCTATTCATGATCGAGGCCTTGTTTATTCTGTTTGCCTCCGTTTTGGAGGATTTCTTTCATTTCAATAATGTTTTCCAGTCGTGATGAATGGAAACGGTTGGGATCAGTATTGTCAATACCATCTTATAAAGACCTTCTTCGCCTTGTGCAGAAAGTGGGGAATGCCTGCTGTGTAGAGGCTTCCTTGAGGCCGAGGGTGTGTGGAGTGCATCTTCAACTCTGACCCTGCATTCTCCTTCAGAAGCTCATTTGTTGGTCTTCTGGGGGGTTTAATGTTCTCTTCAAGACGATTTTAAATGGATGGAAATACCAATACGTGTATTTTTGTACTCTTAGTCTGCTAGTTCTGTCACCAGTGTCATTTCTGGGTCTTTTCTTATTGTCGGCCAGACAGGGGTTATACTTGCTTCTTTGCCTATCTGGTCATATTTGATTGAGTGCCAGATATTGTAGACTTTATGAAGTTGGATTGATTTACTAATAATATTTTTTTATATTCTCTGAAGCAGAGTAAAGATAAAGAGTAAAAATACTTGAAAAGAGTTGTTTTTTCACAGTTGGGTTTTAAGGAAAGCAGCCGTTGGCCTCGTGAATTCAGCCCCACTGCTGAGGGATTTCCCTTCCGCATCCTCTACCTTTTCCCCAGTGTATTTTGAGATGGGTAGGAACAGCGATGTTCTAAGCCTCGGTTGTGTTCAGGGAATTGTAGATATAGAAAAATTTTAGGCTGTAGTCATTTGGCATTAGCCATAAGTTGTGTTGTGCATAATTTGTTGAGGCATTTTTAAGTGGAGGTGTTTTCTTTCCTTCCCCCCAAAATACTAAAAATTTGAAACAATCAATGTAATTGCAATCCATTATCTCAGTATTAATGTAGCCAACCCATTTGATCTTTAATCAAAGTGTATGTGTATCCCATTGTCAGTACTTTGAGCAGTTATTGAAACAATCTATCCTATCAACTGCTTCTGGAAATTCTGTTGCAGCTTTAGAATTAGCATGACAAAGAGCAAAAAAGTCTTCTTTGGCATTGTGTCAATCATATAGTTGAGAAAGTTCAAATTAACCACCTGCCGCTCCTATAAACATCAGTATATGTGAGATTGAATTGTATTAACCCCCCCTCATATTTTCGGTGTTATGTAATTACCTTCCATTTTAGTGATATGATATAGTTACAAAACATGTTGTAAATTCGAACTTCTGTTATTGGTGCAGCATTAATGGCTGTTATTTAATGAGGCAAGATACAGATACAGCGTTAGGTTGTATCTTGAGACCCTCTCTTGAGAGGTAATGAAAGAGAATGAATGAGTTGAGTGAGGGGAGATGGGAGGAACCGCCTACAAGTGTGGTGAGCCCTCTTCACCCGGGAGCCAAGACGCACAGGTCTCCCAGGGGTGTCGAGGACACAGATGTTGAACAGAAGCATGCACCTTTCCCCAGAACCCACAGAAAGTGAAAACCTTTCCATTAGGATGGTGGCCCAGAAGTGGGATATGAAACTGTTGAAGCCATCCACTTTTAGTATTTGTTACAGAAGCACTATACAGAGACAAACCCAAAGTTATTAGGTCAGAAACAACCAGAAGTTAATAAGATGAATCAGAAATCCCTCCTGGACAAAAATTATCCATAATTACCAAAACATAGTTATACGACATTGCCTTGAGATAGTTATTTCAGCCAAATCTAAGGGACATGTATTTTAATACTGGAAATCAGAGTGGATTTTTGTTTTCCTTTTTATTTATTTATTTATTTATTTTAGGCATCACTGCCCTCAGGTGGTGGGAGTAGGAGGCCCAGCCTTTGCTCCTGGGAGCCAGAATTGAACCTCCATCCCAGTGGGCCGCAGTCCCGCGCACAACCACTACGCCACCGGGGCTCAGCCCTTGCTTTCCTTTTTAATAGTTAAGTACCTTTAAGAATACCCTGCCTATTAGTGGTAGGTCCAGCATGTAAAGCACTACAACAGATTTGTTTGGGCACAGATTAATTTTCTGTGATTTCTCACAGTGTACATATACACCAAAAGCTGGTGTGATTTTGTTCATGTCCTTTGAAATTAATGTTTACATGGCAGAATAGTATTTCTATAAGTTGAAACTATGAATAAAGGGATGCTTCCCAGATTTTTCCAAGTTATAAATTAATTTAACTATGAACAGATACAGACAAAGTCACCTTTAGAAAAGAATTTAAAGTCAATATTATTAACTAGGATGAGTTATTCAAGATTACTAAGGGACTCTCATTTGGAAACTTAAAGTACGTGCATAGGGATTTAGACCTGACTGATAAAATCAAAGTAGTGAAACCTAATCAAATACAAAATAAGATATTTAATGCTATTAATACATTTTCTTTTTCCCTTTCATACATTAGTTTCCCACTCATATAAAGTTTAAGCCACCGTCAGCAGTGTATTACTGAAAAGTGTACCACTGGAAATGTCCCTTGTAAGAGTCAGAATGTCATAGGAGCAGTTTGACATTTGACTGGGGAAGTCGGCATCAAGGAGAGCAATGTTTCTATCAGAACTACTGTGGAGGTGGGCAGTATTTCGTAGTGCCTAGATGGTAGCCCTCTTTGAGTCCTCCAGATCAAGTGCTAGCCCGTGAGGTTTTCTGTGCTTTCAGACTGGATAAGCCTCTAGAATGAATATTCCAACTTCACTAGCTTCAGGAGAAGCAGTGAAGTGTCTACTCCTGTTTGTTCTTGACAGTGAGCCGTCCACACGGGGAAGAGGAATAGTGCTCAGACATGGACTGGGGTCTGTGTGTGGGGTGCCAACTTGCTGTTCCCCTTGGTCAGTAAAAGGCTTTTGGAGCTTTAACACGCTCCTTTTCACGTCACATGTTTCTCTTGAATTCTTTGGGGTTTTTTTTGAAGGGGGGGGGCATCACTGCCCTCTGGTGGGAGTAGGAGGCCCACTCTTGCTCCTGGAGAGCTTCTGCTGGATTTGAACCTCCAAGCCAGTGGGCCGTAGTTCTGCACTCAACCACTACGCCACCAGAGCTCAGTCCGTTTCTGTTGAACTCTGTGATCAATAGTCTCAGTTAGAAATGGTCTGTTTTCGTTCTTTACTGAATATTGTATTCTTGGCATAGTCTGTTTTTGACCGAAAATATGGAAGTAGACTGTCTCTTGTTTTCTCTATGGAAATATTATCAGAAGGAACCTGTTTTGTAGGTTTCTCCTTTCTTTCTGAGACTCCTTGAACCCATGCCTCTTACTCTTTCCTATCTTTCTTTCCAAAACTCTGGAGGGACCACTCTGGTGGCCTCGTGGTGCCGTGTTGAGCGGCTAACTGCAAGGTCAGCAGTTTGGACCCCCTGGCTGCTGCTCAGGAGAGATGAGACTTTTGACTCTTGTCAAGAGTCAGTGTCAGAGTCTTACAGGGAGTCAAAACGCCAGGGCAAGTGAGTTTGGCTTGGGGGGGTTTAAATTTGTGTTGTTGTTAGTAATGTTTTGTGTTCTACTTGATGTGCAATTTTTTTCCCTTTTAACTTATGTTCTATTGAGTTAATTCTTATTGTCATTTTCCATTTCCAAAAATCTGCTGAGTTCCCTATATTTTCCTTTTTAAGAAATAACATCTTATGACTTGCTACCAAATCTTTCTTTGGATAGTAATGCTTTTGGAAAACTAATCTATGTCTAAAGTCCAGCTCTTCGTCTGTGTGTGTGTGTGAGTCACTCTCTCGTCTACTGAACGTCTGGGACACATCTCTCTGTATCCTTTCATTGTGTTTTTGATGGACGTTTGCCCCATAAAATCAGTTTCCCATTAGAGATGGGTGCACTGATGGTTCTGTGATCATGCTTGTAATTCCAGCAGCGCGCCAGTCAGCACTCCCCTGTCACCCTGCGCTGCGCCCACGAGCACCCTTCCAGTTTCCTTGACCTTCCTTGCATTTCATCTTCGCTTTTGCGCAAAGGCTGCCTGTGTGGCCTCACACAGTTATTGTTCCAGCTAGTATATTTTTCCCGGGTGTCACGGTTTGTTTTCTAGCCTATTCTGTTTGACTGAACGCTGATTTCTGGGAGTGGCTTCAGTCCCAGATTTGAAGGTTATGTGAGGGTACTCGTGTTAGGGCCTCCTCACGTTTCTGCCAGTCTAGTCAGTGTGGTCTTATTTATGGATGCGAGCTCTCCAGCGCTCCCATTCTCTTGGCCTCTAGTGAGTCAAAGTGCTTGTTGAGTGGTTGTTGGGTACCATCCAGTTCTTCTGGTTTTAGAAGCGCATGTGGTTCATGTGGGCCATTAGTTTTGTGGACTAATTGCCTCCTTCGGCCTTGGATTTCTTTCTTCTCTGCTCCAGAAAGAAAGAGACTAATAGTTAGTTGTACCTTGTCTTGCAAGCTTTTAAGCTCCAGGCACCACCCACCGAGCTAGAAGAGGGAGCATTTTCTGTATGAATTACCTCATGCCAATTGACCTGGGTATCCCCTGAGACTACGCTCCTTCCCCTGCAAACTCAGTCACCGTGTCTTCATGAGGTACTTGAATATGTGTAAGAACTCTCTCTAATTATGCCCACACTGTGCTCTCCTATGTATCTGAGTACAGATGGGTGCTTCACAGAGTTCATGGGGAAATGCTGTTACCTTTTAATTCCATTTTCTATGAACTCTGGAGCCCCATCATATGTACAGCACATCTACAGATGTGAACATCTACAGATGTGAACATACTCATAGCCACAACTCGTCCTAAATAAGCGTGTACTCATAGACCTTCCCACACCTATGTGACATTCATACCTTTTTGTTATTGTGAACATTGCTGCAGTGAATGTAGGCGGCCATGCTTCTTTTTGTGCCATTGTTCTTTACATATGTGGGAGTGGAACTATTGGATCACATGCTAATGGTATATCTCACTTTTTGAGGAAGCCCTATGTCATTTTGGAGACCAAGCGAGCATTAATCTATCCCCACCTCACCAGCATTTTCTGTTGTTGCCTTCTCTTTTTCGGTCCGTGCTATTTTTGCAGGGCGAGATAGAATCCTTGCACTTTGGGCTTGCGTCTCCCTGATAGCTAACGGTCATAGCTCCTCATGGAATCGTTAGCTGCCTGAAGGTTTTCTTTGGGGAAGTGTGTGTGTTCATGTTCTCTTGTCTGTTGTTTGGTTCAGTAGTTTGTTTTTGTTTTTGCCACTGTGTCGAAATTGCCTGTGTATTTGAGAGATTCGTACCTTGTCAGATAAATCACAGCTAAAAAATGTTCCCAGTCTGTAGTTGCTTTTTATTCTCTTTATTTTTTTATCAAAAGTAAAACCTTTTGATAAGCACGATAGTTTTATTTTTAGTGGGCCCCAGCCATCTATCTTCTGTTGTGCATTTTTTTCAGGTATGTTTGATCGTGTATTTATGCTATAAATTAGTTCTCCTCGTATTGTGTCAATATTATCTTCTTGAACTCTTATAGTTTTCACGTTAACTTTTGGCCATTGATCCATTTGGAATTAGTTTTGGAGTCAACATTTAGACACCAGACACAGTATGTTTATTTTTTACTGTGTTTTCCAGCATTTGCAACAGCAGAACCCCTGTGTTCTACATGGCACTTGTAATCCAGCTTCAATAAACAGTAGGATTTGGGTGGTCCTATTCATTCTACTCCGTTCCTCCCACTTTTCTCCTAAATGGCTTAAAAGTCATTACGTGCCTTTTGTTTTTCCACCAGTCCTTTAGTATAAACTTTAAAACCTGTTTTAAAAATGATAGTCACTGTGGTATGCCGAGTTATCCAGAGGAACAAATCCAGTGGCACTCATCATGGATAAGAGAAACATTTATATTAGGAAGCAACTTCACGTGAAGAAGGCACCTCAGCCCAGCCCAGTCCATCTCAAGCCCATAAATCCACTGCGAACCAGGCCCTGTTCAAACAAGTAGTCGTCTGCAGGTCGGGATGCAGAAAGATGAAGCGGGCAGATTGCAGGCCACTCGGTACAGAGTCTCATGGGCCCAAGGTCAGTTGGGCTTGGGCAGTCCACAGGGGGCTGTCCCTGGAGGCAGACACAGTGCCCGTGAAGTGGGAGCAAGGACGAAGGCAAAGTGGCAGAGGGAGAAGCACTTCCCAGAGCCCCTCACTCTTAACCAGAAGGCCACGGCCTCCAGGAGGTGGCACCAGGCTGCCACTTGGTTTTCAGCTCTGGCTCCGCCCCTGACTGACCAGGGGTGTCTGCCTGATAAAAATGCAACCAGCTGACGGTCCTGTCGTAGGAACATAGCTGGCAACATGATTGGTTGGGAGGAGGCTTTCATCACATTCTCAAAGAGGTCCACGATACAGTGATAATGGACCTTGGCAACCTTGCCACTGTTGGGTAGTTATAGCCGTTGCCCTCCTGCTTCCTTACTGCTTGACCTCTCTCTCTTCCTGTTTCTCACACGGTTGGTAGGTCGGTGCCTGCTGACTGCCATTCCTTGGAACTAAAACTGTCTAGCTTGAGATGGAAAGTGTAAAACCGCTCTGTACCCACTGCCCCCCCGTGACTACTTTTTTATTAACCTAAATTTTATTGTAACTTACTGATATTGTAAAGTATCATCTCATATTAGAGTCAGAAACCTGTCTTTTGAAAATATAGTTTTTCACTTCATTTTAGCATGAATTGCTCACGTTAACCCCAAAGTTGGTGATGTGAACCTCTCAGTTGGGACCAAGATGGCTCCTTTCATCAAGGTCACAGATTTAGAAACCCTGTGGGACAGATCTACTGGTCCTTTGGGGTCATCAGGCATCCGAGTCAACCCACCAGCAGCGCATTCGTTCTGTGAGGGAGCAGAGGCGTTGCAGAGCCACAGAAAGTTGCAAAGATAGGCTCCCAATTGCTTTTTTTTGTTCACCATCTTCCTCCACTGACTGCTGTCTGCGTCACTGTCACGCTGTGGCATCCATACAGTGTGTCGTTTTCCGTGTGTGTCACAAATACTCCTCTTGTGCTGCCTTTACTGCCACCCCCACCCATTCTTCGCAGTAGCCCTCACCCTTGACAACCACTGATGTGTTCCTGTGTTTATAGTTTTGTCAGTGTACAAATGTTCTATAAATGGACTCATACAGTGTGTGATCTTTGACATTGGCTTTGTTTTTACTTAGCATAATCTCCCTGCAGTTCATCTGGATTGTCTTGCAAATCAATCATTTCTTCCATATGTCTTTTTTTTTAAATCATTTTATTGGTTTGTACAACTCTTATCACAATCCATACATACATTCATTGTGTGTCAAGCACATTTGCTGCCATCATCATTTTCAAAACATTTGCTTTCTACTTCAGCCCTGGTATCATGATGCTCCTCATTCCCCCCCTCCTTATGAACCCTTGATAATTTATAAATTATTATTATTTTGTCATGTCTTACACTGTCTGATGTCTCCCTTTACGCACTTTTCTGTTGTTCGTCCCCCAGGGAAGAGGTTATATGTAGATCCTTGTCATCGGTTCCCTATTTATGTGTCTTAAAAGTACAAATAGTGTCCGGTTAATCTCCATCACATTCTCTGTCTGCCTCAAGTTATCTAGCTTTAAATTCAAAGAAGCCTTTGAATGTTTGCAAGTTGTGAAGGTGAGGTGGTTAAATGTCTGTGGGGGATATTCATTATCTTTTCATCCTCCCTCATAATCTTTTTTACATTGCATAATCACTACTGAAGAGTGCTGGTTGTACAGGGGGTAGATGTTGGACTGCGAAGGTCAACCCAGCAGCGCCTCCAGGGCAGAAAGATGCCCTGCTTCCACAAAGCCTTTGAAACCCACCCAGGCAGTGCTGCGCTGTCCCCAGGATGGCTGAGTCGGCATAAAATGGATGGCAGCAGTTTGGCTTGGTTGATCCCTCCTGGAGACCACCTTCCCGCTGTCAGATTCAGAAATTGTGACATCGATGCGATTATTTAATATTACAATTCTATCAGCTGTCCTCTTTAACTGGAGGAAGATGGAGTAGCTAACACCTCTCCCTGTGCAGAATTTTGTTTGGTGCTAGCTATCTGTTAGGTTTTTTTCTTTATACTTTTCTTTAATCCAGAAGAGTTCTTCACCTTTTGTCTTTTATGACACTGACGCTTTTTGAAGAATACAAGCCACTTATTTTATAGCACGTTTGCCATGGCTGTTCTTTGATTACGCCGAGTGCAAACACCCCTTCTCCCCTCACCCCTGCCCGAAATGAGGCCTTCTGCCCACCTTGGGGAATGATATCTTTCTAAAGGCACATCATGTCCATATCAGTGATGATCCCTCAGTCAAGGTGAGAGTTGATTTCTTCATTATATAGTTAGCCAAGACAACAACACATACATCGGCAGACACTTTGTGACCATGGAAGTATCCTTCCCTGATCAAATCCAGACCTTGGATGTAGGAGGTTTCTGTTAGTTTTGCCTATACCAGTCTGTATTTTGATGGTCAGCCTTTACAATGACTGTGTCCTGAAGATTTAGCTTGGTTTTGAGACTTAAAGACAACAATTTTAAGACTTTGATTTCTGCATCCTATGTACATAAAATAATTCCTAGTGTATTGTAACCATTGTAACTTAAATTGTTTTTTTTTAAACCTGGTTGTTTGTTGTTTTGTTTTTAATCCTCTGCTGCCCTCTGCAGGAATAAGGATGTAAATCTGTGGAGCAAGGTAAGATATAACTGCAAGTCACAAAGTGACGTGTAAACAGATAGCTATTAGAACAAAATTATAATAGCTTTGCACATGTATGATGAGTTACAGAAAGTTACAGAATGAATATAGAACCTTGAAACTGGTAGTTTTATATTGTCAACAGATTTTACTTTCCAATTAATCTTTTGATTTTTGCCTAAAAGTCTTAAGTCCGGAAGTGACATTTGACATACATGTTTAATAGGTACTTTTTTAATAAGTGTGTGCATATGGAGCTGTACATAGAGACCGTGTGCAGACCGACTCTTTAAATTGCCACCTTTCACAAATATTAATTGATTTTATGCACGATGGGCAACTCTCCTTGTGGAAGGTGTAAAAACTGTATCTTAATACAATACATATCCATTGATATTCTGATTTATGTTTTTCTTTCAGATTGATTTTTAGTATTGCTTATTTTACCTTTCATACTATTGTAGTCCATTCCCTTATCTCATTGGGATAGAATGTTTTTCTTCTGAACTTTTCACTGGTTTATTCATTGCATGGATTTTCATTGAAAATCTGATATTGAAGGAGGGCACTTTATATCTCATGGCAGAGATATCTTTTTCTACGTGGGTCTGTGTTACAAAACATGGTGGGCTTAAATTGTTCTCTTTTCCATCTTAATTACACTTGGAATTGCCCTTAAGTGGGACATAATTTGGTGAAATGAGGAAGGATTTGGACCAATTTTACCAAATTTTTTCATGTTGACAATACATCCAAGTAACTGATTGGAAGCTGTTGGCCTGGTAGTATGTGCCAGGCACTGTTTTAAGAGCTTCTTACCTCAGTCATAGGATAAGAATAGTGTGTGCATCTTTTTGTGTGTTAGTGAATTTAATAAGAATCCATGATAACGAGCATGTTTGAGTTTATTTTCTTTTTAATTGGTGCCATTGAAATTCATTCATTGACTATAGAGTAAGTTGCATAATGCATAATTTTTTTGTTTCTATATCAACCTCATTTAAAAGGAAACAGCCGGTACAATTTCAAAGAAACAGTATGATAAGAAAGAGTTTGGGTTAATAATTCCTGTAAACTCATCCCGGCCTTTTACTGTTCGTGTAAAATGACATAAACAGATTGGATTAGATGTTAAGTGACTGCCCATAAATCATTGTGTTTTCTTCAACATGGGTTTGTTTTGTTTTCAAAAGGCAAACCTATCATTTAAAAACAAAACTGCTTTCTTGGTGTGGGTAAGGGGTAGTGTTAGATTACTGTGATATAGAATAATCGCTTACTGGGGGAAGGCATTATTTCAAGAATTCCATTACAGATTGCATTTGTTCTTGTTTGCTTCTCGCTCTCTGCAATGTACACATTTTCTGTCTCACCAGATAACAGAGCTGTTGTACAAGGACGGACGTTATTGCCAGGAGCCGCTAGGACCAACGGGTAGTGTTTCAATTTCGATGATTGTAACATATCCCCAAATCCATTCTTCTGTGTAATGATGGACTAGGAAGGAGTACAGCAGTAAACATTTGCTTTTTGAAAGTGAAATCTGAAAACATTTGATTACGAATCTTTATATTGATAACCTCAACATTTTGAGTTGGTATTTTATTGCAATTATTTTTTAAAGGCTGGATTTGGACTCTTTTTCTAGCTGTTGAGGGAATGCTTAAAGCATCGATGGAAATTGAGCTGGAAATCTGTAACTAATTATCAGTATTTATTTGATTTTTAGATTTTGCAGAATTAATAAACAGCGAGTGGTGAAGTTGTGGGGTTTCTTTCCTAATTAAATATACATTATTATTAAAAAAGTTATTTTGACATTTAATGGTTTTCCTTTTTTATATAATGATGCTTGGAATACATGGCTTTTTCCAAGAAGGTACCCTTTTTGAAAGTTTAAATTTTCTACCCGAAGTATTAACTCCTGGCCCCCCTTATACACTTTATGGTTGAATGTGTAGGAAAATTACTGTTGTTAGAAAACATCTTTGTTAATCTCAGTTTTTCATTGGCTAATAGGCAGCTCTCCAGAGGATTACTCTATCTGCTTATTAAAATTATTTCACTTCCTATGCTCAGCATTTAACAGTCTTTTCTAATTTTAGGTGCTTCCCTAAATGCTACACACACACACACACACACACACACACACACACACACAAAAAAAAAAAATTAGTGTGGAAATGTGCACCAGACATCATTTGTCCTCATCACTTGTGATAGGACACGAAAGGGGTAAGGCCTTGGGCAGGACCACTCTGTCACAGAGCGGTGGAAAAAATAGATTGAAGTAAGATTCAGTACTGAAAAGCTGTCACTCGGTCTGAAAATAATTAATATTCCTTTCACTCACCAGTTAGATATGTACTCCCAAACCACATAATCTCTATGCCTCAGTGATCATCGTTGCCATTTCAGAGCCTCTCATCAGGGTGACATCTCACACCAAAATGATTTCTTATAAATTAATCTTGATAGCATGACAGTCTCAGTAATTTTAGTGGAATGCTTTCTCTTGTTGTGTTTTTTTTTTTTCCCCAACAGAAGCTGTTGGCTATTTCCTTTATAATTTGATTGACAGCATGAGTGACTCAGAGGTACAGGCCAAGGAGGAGCATTTGAGACAATACTTCCATCAGCTGAAGGAGATGGTACCGTTGCGTTTTTTGTTATATAATGCCTGTCCTGTATGACATGTATCTATTAGATTTGAAATTGCTGCTTTTAAGTACAACCAGACCACTTCTCAATGACATGCAGGAGCTGGAGACTTAAATTATGTCTGAGGTAATTTCTGTTAGACAAAATTTCAATTTGGTTGTCTAAAGTTTACCTCCCCCCCTCCCCTTCTTTCATACAGAAAGTAAAAATCCCTGAAAATATCTACAGAGGCATTCGTAATCTTTTGGACAGCTATCATGTTCCTGAATTGATTAAGGTGTGTGAAATTGTAACCTTTATTTAAATCCTAAATTTAATTTATATATAAAAATATGTCAAAATTTCATTGAATTATGATGCTGTTGCTTCCACCACCCCACCCCCACCGCCGAAGAAAAAGCTATTCAAATGACAACAAAATTTTTCATTGATGGTTGGTGAATACTGTTTATATATGGGACAATGTATTTTAAAACATTAACTACATTGACTGATAAAGCATGAGTGAAAAATTCTGGAAAATGTAAATAAAAAATAGCAGTAAACCCATTCGACTTTCAGAAATGATTTTTATCTTTGCTATTGTACTTTTCACATGTTTTCTAATTCTTAACTAATTTAAATTTCCATTCCAGGATGTTAACTTATTGGTTGACAGAGAGAAGACAGACTCTCCAAAAGTAAGTCAGTCTCTGAGTAGATTTCACATGCAATGAGGGCCAGAGTTCATGAGAATTCCAGACAGAATCCATTGATCCAAATATGTTTATTATCTTAACATTCCTCTGAGAAGTTGATAAAAGTTACTCCCCTTCTCAGAAAAAACCAATGTAGCTCAGACATTTGCATCTAATCTCAGGAGATTATAAACCCTGGGAGTCAATCTCCAGATTAGTATCCCTGCAAGCGTTTCTGACACTCAGAGCAAGTAGCAAGAAAGATTACATTAATAAGGAGAGAGATAAAGGAAACCTTTTTTGTCTTCAGTAAGTTTCTTTTCTTTCCATTCCCGTAGACTTTGCAGCTTACGGCATCCGATTTAGAGTCGACACTTGAAAAATTGAAAGCTGAAAATCAACCTATAAGAGATGTCCTAAAGCAACTCATCTTAACACTGAGTTCAGAAGAGGTAATGCTTGTTTAAATATTTTAAATATGCCGGTAAAATGAAAAATCAGAAGAACAATCTTTATAGATAATAGTAAGCAAAGCCTGATGGAAGATTTATCATTTTTACAATTGATGATTATAAGTCATGCCTGGGAAGAATGCAATTAAATGGAAGGTTAACTAATTTCAGCTACACCTTGAATGGCATGTTTTCGGGTTGCTGTAGTTTGTTTACGATAATCTGCAAAGTGAATGATAGTAACAGCCGTGATAGGTTTATCATACATGCCAAGTGTCCTTTCAAGCCATGGCTCCGGTCTCTTATATCTGGATTGTCAAGCAACTGATACATGCAGCAGTCATTTGCAAGTCAAATATTACTAGGTTGTTAATGCAGGGATTGAAATTCCATTTTCCTGCTGGAAAAAAGCTCTCTCTGAGATAAAGGGTTCCTTGCCTTCTTTCAGCAGGCGTCCAGCTGTACTTTGTGTTCATTTCAGTGTTTGTCTGCAATTTGTGGGGTATCAGTAGACTCCCCCCACCCCCACCAGTTTCAAGTTCAAGATGATTTTGTCTTATGCCCGTGGTTTTATAGAGAAAATATCCCAACTGACTTTAGATTATAGCATGGTACTTTGCATTCTAAAATATTTCTTCACGTTACCTGGCTATTAAACGAGTGTGCCAGCAATTGCGCAGTGATTGATATCTCTGCATATGGAAATGAGATTGCGAGTATGGGGCTGATGTAGCGAATAACTAATCTGGACGTCACTAAGAAAAGCAAGACAGTACCCTAAGCTAAAACACCCTTTGACATAAATAGTAGCATCACAGATAGCGAAATTTCAAAACTCTATGCTTGTAACTGCTTTGCCTGCTTTCAAAAAGTGAAATTACAATATTAAGGGAGAATTGGTTCAGAAAATGAAATCACTTATTTTTGAAGAGCTACTCACTTTCTGAACTGAACAGTAAAACTCGAGGCTTAATATTTCTACCTGGATCTTAAGATCTTCCTTTTCTCCTCTCCTTTTATTCATTTTTAGAATATGCAAAGAGCCCTTGAAGTCAAAGCAAAATATGAATCGGACATGGTTGTCGGTGGCTATGCAGCTTTAATAAGTTTGTGCTGTCGACATGATAATGCTGAGGATGCATTGAACCTGAAACAAGAATTGTGAGTACACGGGTGCTGAAACAAGTCTTCAAGACTGACGTTGACCATGTAGTGCTTGGTGGACCAAGTAAATTTTAATTCCGCCCCCCTCTGCTTGTATTTTCTCTGATACTTTATTCCGTTTTCCATTCTTCCGCCCTCAACAGTTTTATTTGCATATAATTCACACAATATACAATTCAGTAGTTCGATCCTGTTAAGAGCTCCCCCAATACAATGATTAGTTTTAAGAGGTCTTATTAAGAAGAGGTGTACAATCATCCGCACAATCAATTTGAGAATTTTTTTCTTTCTTGTGATCTGCTCCCCATTGCTCTCCAAATCTCCCCTGCCACACCCCCAACCTAATGCAGTTTTTTTTTGGGGGGGGGGCATCACTGCTCTCCTGTGGTGGGAGTAGGAGGCCCAGCCCCACTGCTGGAATTGAACCTCCGTCCCAGTGGGCCGCAGTCCCGTGCATAACCACTAAGCCGCCGGGGCTCAGACCTATAATGCAATTTTTTAAAAAAACATTACCTGCTCAGTGTTTTTGAAATTTCATAAAGTGAAGGCCCTTGGTTAATTTATGGTGTGTTTTCAGTTAAATGTCTATGTTTCTAGCATGATAAAACTTGTCACTTTTTTAAGCTACATGTATCACACCAGTGAAGGTGTGACTGTTTTGTAAAGCTTGTTTGTTATTTTCCCTTCTGCATTGCAGGGTAAGCAGAAGTCTGTCCACAACTCTGGTGTTTAGGCTTTGGGGAAGGAAGAAAACACACACCCACTCACTCACCACTACCACCACCACCACCACCTCACCCCCCTCTTTGCCATGAGTCAGAAGCAACTCGAGGGCCCTCCTTAACTCTGTCAGCAACATGATGCACTTAGAGTCACCTCAAAGTCATGAAGACAGAGCAGTTCTTCATTGGTATTGCTTGCAGGTGGATGACGAAGGATGTATGTTGCGTTTATGGGTTACACTTCTGTCATTTTGAACCTGTGAGTTGGCGTGTGACTTAAAAAAGTAATCTCAACACACGTGTAGTCTCCAGCGTTCACTGTGACCTTCTGATGAATTAGTGATAAACAACAAGGTGGGTATTGCTATTCTTTTTGGAGGTCATCGATTTTTAATATAAAACCATTTGACTTTCATTTTCAGTGACCGTTTAGATCCGTCTGCTGTCCTTGACACCAAAAAGTACGTGAACCTCGTGAAAGTATTGAGCAAACATGGCAAGCTCCAAGGTAAGGCTCAGGGTGGAGAGGAAATCCGTGATGCCAGTATCTTGCCACTGGAATAACATGTGAATTGATATTAATGGTATATCATGTCCTGCAAAGTGCTTGAACACTTTGCATACACATTTGCATGTGAATCCAACCAGAGCTGCATGGACAGTGCAGGCCATTAGTTTTAATGGATAGGCAAGCTTGTCATTTACATTTGCACAGCTCAGTGCTTTTTGCATTTCTGCAGCTAGTTTTTATTAGCATTACCGTTTGGATTGAGTTTGAAGATCATGACTTATGGCACAACCTGCTTATGTGCCTGGACTAATGGCTTTGTTTTTGCTTTAAGAAGGCCTGAAGGCCGAACATAAAGCCTATTATAAATAAAGTCCTCTCTCCCTGAGACCCTGAGTGTTGGGGTAGCCCTGGGATTTCAAAAGTTTGTACTTAGAAATTTCACACAAGCAGCACAGCTGATTATATGGCTGATTTGCATAGTCTGATTTTCTTTTTATGATCATGCTAAGCCTCATAATTAATTGCACTCAATGATAAATTTCACGATTTGCTGTTTCTTTTTGATTGAGCTGTTTTGAAACTTTGTTTTTAGCCTTCTCTTTGATTTCTAGATGAGCCAGTTTTTATTGTACTAAAGTGAAAAATGCATGGAGAAATATTTTAGTTAAATATTGAGTGGTGCCAGCCCCCCACCTTCCTCCCAAAGCCTTTCTAACAGGACTCTATTTACAAGAATTTGCTTACTTAAAAGCATTCTGTAAAGTAGTCAAAGCATTCTGTATGTACAATAATTAAGAACAGCATTATAAAAATGCACTTATTCCATATCCTAAAATGTTTGTTTCTTCCTCCCTAATGAAGCTTAATGAACATAATGTATTAACATGCAGTCTCTGGAAAGCTTTCATTGGCTCTGCTAGGCTAATTAGTATCGACATAGCAAACAGGCCCTATCGGTATCAGACCATTAGTCTGGCTGTATATGCAGTGTAAACACATCTTTATTATCTGGCCTCCTGACAAGCCATCTGCGGTAGAAACAATGGTGTGATTTAGCAGATGTTAGCACTGAGCGATAAAAGCATCCATTTAGGAAGATCTTACAGCTATAGGGCAGCGTGTACAGGGTTATGTGGTGCCGAGTGGGCACACAGTCCCTATCTGTAATTTGTAGTCAAAGTTGCAGGGAAATGATAAAACCATGCTATTGTGGATTTATAATTGTAGTCTCGTTTAGAAATGCAAGTAGTAATTAACTTGAAATCGGCATTATACACTAGAATTTACATTCCTGCTGGGCTTGAAATGCTGTTTTAATAGCAGTTTGTTTTCCCTACATGAAATTACCTAAGGGTCTTTTGTGTTGCTTCATTGTAGATGCTATTAACATTCTAAAGGAGATGAAAGAGAAGGATGTTCTTATCAAAGATGCAACAGTCTTGTCCTTTTTCCACATCCTAAACGGGGCTGCCTTAAGAGGTGAAGTTGAAACAGTAAAACAGTTGCACGAAGCCATCGTGACTCTAGGGTTAGCGAACCCGTCCACCAGCATAAGCTCCCCATTGGTCACCCTGTATCTGGAAAAGTAAGTTAATCGAATTTTGAAATTTAAATCTTGGCTATAGAAGGATGAGTCTAATCATCTGTCGATTATACTTTGTAAATAAAGTGTGGTGGTATGGAGGAGGCCTTTAGAGGTGATTGGCCGCAAACCAAGAGGATTTATGTGGCTTCTGCCCTATACAATGCCCCATAACCCAGTGGTCCTGCACAATGAGGTATCGTGATTTATTCAAAGGGCTTGTGAGGATACTGCATGACATGGAAGTCTGTTTTTTCCCAGCTTTTAGTCTTCTAAGTGCTAGTGACTATGAAGTACAAGAAAGAAGGCCTTCTCGGATTTGGGGATATAGATTTGAGTCTGTTCTGACTACAGCGACCCTATGCACAGCAGAAGGGGACACTGCCTGGTCCTAGGTGCTGTCCTCATGAGTGAGCCCTTGTGGCAGCCACGGTGTCAGTCCATCTTGTCAGGCTCTCCCTCTTTCGCTGCCCCTCCTCCCAGATTTACCAAGCGTCACGACTGGTTTGTTAAGAGAGTGTATGCATCTCTTCAGTGCTTCTTTCCATAAATGGTATTTTAATTGCACTGAAAAGAAAAGCCACTTTTAACCTGATTAATGTTTTAGAACATATCTTTGCATTGTAGGAAAAATAGAATTAAATTGACATAGAGCAAGATTTACCATGCTTGATAAATTGTTCCAGTCCAAATACTCAAGTTGGTGTCCAATTTAAGGCATTATTTGCAAAATCAATCCACTTTATTGATATGAGTCCAACATTCTTGTAAGATGATTAAGGATGCTGTTTTCTTTTCCTTTTGAGTTTGTTTTTCCCTGAATGGATGTGTGTCTGTTGAACTCCCATCACCTACCTTTAGTCATCCTTGTGAATGGGATTGTCGGTGACAGTATAGATGTTTCCATAGTGCCAGAAGGAAAATAACAAATGTCCTGACAGTTGTCTTCCCAGATTTCTGACAATTCTTCTCTATTTGGGGGGAGCATGGTTAATCAAATGCAGTTTAGTATTGAATATGATTTTGTAGCATAAGCAATTTTTGAATGAGAAATGTAGCATATGCAATTTTTTTCCCTCGCTTGGTGTTCGGAAATGCGTATCAAAGGCACACACACCTATATGTACTCCAGGTAATGGAACAATTCCTTTGCCATTCAGTCATCAAACAGCAAGTTAGATGACTGGCTACATCCTAACTTCCACCATGTCGGTAGTACATTCTTTTAAAGAAATAGTGATTCAAACAATTACTGTGTTATTGAATTCTCATATTCGCAGCCAACTTTATATAGAAATCCTATAATTAATATGCTTCCTACTGGAAATTTTTTGATTGCTTAAAAGACCCATCTCTGCAAATTGCCTGGGGAGCTCTGCATAGGCATTTGAAAGAAATGGGCCCAATGCCCAGAAGAATTAGGCCCTCCTCCACCACTGGGCAAAAATAAAATAATTGGCAGTGAAAACCAGGCCTTGGTACGAGATACCTTACCAGTAGAAATACTTTGAAGGCAGAGAAGACATAAAAGTTTTCTTAAAGGGGTCTAGCAACGGAGCTCATAAACCAAGTAGGGCTTACCCCGGTGGAGATGGGAACCGCTGGGGATGCCCGTGCCCTCCCAAGTGATTGGCACCTCTCTGCCTCCCCCTGGGCCACGCAGCCCATTCCGACAGGTGCGCATCTCAGTAAGACTTGGCAGGCACTGACTGTGAGGCTAAGGGATTGCAAGTCTGTATCTTCTCCCTTGTGGTTTCTTACCGTGTTCGTTGACATTCTCGTTATTGGCCTCTGGGGTTTGGGTGGTGGTGCTGGTGTGGTTTTCGCTTGTACCTTAGCTTTGAAGAAGCCTCTCTCATGGCAAGCCCTTTCGTTTTCATTTATTATAAGATAAAAGGCTCTGTTGACGCCTTAGGTTCATGAGGATCGTCCAAGGAGATAAAGTAGGCTTCATTTTTATAACATGGTGGACCGCAGTAGTGCTGCTCCTCCGCCACGAAATGTTGGGAGGAAAATACAGGGAGAAACTTCTTTTCAGTTCTTTGTTTCACAAGCAAACGCAGATTCCCAGTGAATGCAGAGTCATGGCAAGTACTATAGTTACTTGGACTGACTGTGCTGCCTAAAAAAATCCACCCGTGCTTGATTTTGATTAAATGTTTAATCTGCAGGCAGCTCATCCCATTGACCGGGGGAGTAGTTAGGAGCTCTCCTGGGAAATGAGCCTTATTTATTCAGAGGTAAAATGATGAAAAACATTTCAGGGCATGATACAGACTCTCCATGCTTTCATTCCAGGGTGAGCGTCCCTTTTAGGTTGTTCCTGGGAAAGTCTGAAAAATGTCGCTTGTGTGTTGAAGTGTTACCATTCGAAATAAATCGGTAGATTGAGATACTTAGAATGATAATCTTAAAAATTCAGTAGATCTTAAATTTGAACCAGCTTTTCTTCCAGTGAATGAAGCACAGGAAAAATTGCCACTGTGTTTGTTTATATAATTTAGCTAGAGTCAGAAAGCTTTATGGGATGAAAGTGATGCAGTTTGCCTTTATTCCTTTGTCAGGGAAACCCAGAGCATTTACAGGGTTGCAAACTTAGAAGGCACTGCTTGTGAACAAATCGGTTTCTGTCTGTTTTGATAATACTTTTCATTTCTTTTCTGAAAAGAAATACTCAAGAGTAGAACATAGTTATTTCCATGTTTCATTTACATTAGATTGTTCTCTAAGCCATGTCTAGATGTAGTCCAAATGAATGTTATTTAAAATATTTTCATTTGTTCATCTTAAAGTTAATTTACTTTATTGAAATCATGCCTGATTCTGGGAGATTGACATGGATCTTTAATATGAAGGAAGGGAGAGATGCTTTGCAATAGACTAACAGAATTGTGGCTCAGTCGTTAGGTTATAGTAAGGGAAGTGAAGTTAGGAAAATCTGAGCCATTCGATTTAAAAGTACAAAGATGTGTGTGATGCAGTTTCAGGTTTACTTGTTTTACAGCCGATCCATTTTGGTTTCATTGCTGATGAAAAATATCTGAAGCTATTTAACTGAATTATATTAGTGCAAACGATCAAAGCAGCTTTAATTTCTGCTTTTCACGAAGGAGTTTGCGGGGCTGATTTGTGTTATACCCTATGTGCACATATGCATTTCATTTAAGTGCACTATGGGCTTTGTATAGATCATCCTCTCCAACTCTTGCTCACTTACTCCCGGCTTCCTCATAAAGATCACAGTTCTCCTAAGATGACCCTATCACAATGTAAGTTTTAAAATTCACTAGTACATAAATGGGAAATACCATACTTTTTAAAATGTTGCTTAGTCTGTCTTGCTCACACACACACCCCCCATCAATTTTGGCATCTTCATTTGTACTAGATACTTTTATTATTTGTGGGAATGCTTGCCTTTCTGGAGTGAAACTCTTCATGTCCTGAGAGGAAATTAAGGAGGTTTGGCTCTTTTACTCCATTATTGCAATTAAGAATTTAGCATCATCAGTGCCAAAGAACAAAAGTGGTTCATTTGCCCTACGGGGACAGGACAGTGATAAGATGATTTTTCGTCAAGGATCATTGGGTCGTAATTAAGTTACATTCATGGCTATTGCTTTTTGAAGGATGATTGGTAAATGACAGGCTTCATGTGCTTAGTACGGACAGTGTTCGGTAGGGTTTTTTTCTCTCTCTCTGTCAGAAAATCCTGTTGAGCCTGATAATGTGAATGTGGCATTTTATTCTGAACAAAAGAGCAGGGAAATGAGCTATCTTGTCTAATCATTCAGTTGTTTAACACCGACTTCCCGTTTAGACTCAATTGGCTGGAAAGCACTTGACATGTGAAGTTAGTGCTGTTCGGAACGCATGTTTGAGTAAATTTTAAAGTAAGTGACAGCTAAATTGTACCTAGGGAAATTACAAAGCCTTCAACACAGTTAATTTTTGGGGAGGATTAGTTGTAATTGCAACACCAGTCTCCTTGAAGATTCTTCATTTATAGATGATGAGCAGAAAAAACATTTAGCTCTTTCAAGAGCTGGTTTTCTTAACAGAATAATTTTGTGAAGATGATGGTTTCCCGTGAATTGATTTCTCCTTCTACTAAAGATCTGCTTAAAATTTACAGAGTAGTTTGTTTTTAGGGTGTTACATTCCCCCTTCTGGTTTTAAACTTTTTTTTTTCCTTCCCCAATCCCCCTTTTCCTCTAGTGGTTTCAGATCTGAGAGCTTTTCAGTCAGTAAGCCCTTTAGGAAAATTGCCACTTCTCTAACACGGTGCATAATGCTGAAGCACTTTACTCCCAATTAATTAATATTTGTCATCTTTTTTTGTTATTTAAGTATGCTCCTTGGATTAGGAAGCTACTTGCTGGAAGAACAGAGACTAAGTTTAAAGCTGCTGGTAGGTGACAGATATTGTCACCGGTCACACGTGTTGTGACAGTTTGAGGTCGTGTGGTGCACGTTGGTGGTTTTCACAGTCGGGAGGCATGTGAGTTAAGAGTGCTCTGTTTCCGGGTACTCTTAGCTAGATGGTTTCATGCCACGGAGACATAGTATATGACTGTGCATCCACTAAGCATACATCGGAACCCGAGAGTTGTGTGTGTGTGTCACTGACATTCTGACAAACTTTAGTTTCGGTTTGAGGACAGAAATAAGAGGTGGCATTCAATTTTACGTGTAGTGATGTTCCCTTCAAACAGGAACTGTGGCATCTTGTGATGCCAGTGATAACGTTTTCACACTGTAAGTGGAGTTATTTTATTTTGTAAGTGTTCACTTTACTTACTTTGTACAGTCTGTTACACACAGGTATTGTTAAAACTTAGTTGCAGGATCACGTAGTTGCAGGATCACGTGGAACCTGTTTTGCCTTCATTTCATAAGCTAATAGAATTTTAATAGGATAGCCATTAATTTACATCCTTCAAGATATCAATTTTTAAGATAAATCTTTAATTTTTATTGCATTTATGGTTTCAGTTGTGTGAGTCTCTGTATATTATTGAAGTGTTTGGGGGTGGGGGGAGGTGTCAGTCTTTGAGAATACCACAGTGATCCTGTCAGTATGTTGCAGTTAATTTTTGCTTGCTGTTACATGAAGTCCGTGAAAACACAGTGGATATATCAGGAAAGAACTCTAAAATGTGTGACTTCTTTTGTGTATAAAGCTGTACTTGGCGTTAGACACATAAGGTCATGCTAATAGACTGGGGTAGGCATGCATGTAACCAAAGTTTAATTGCAAAATTTTTTCAAAGGATCATTGTTACTGTAAAGGAGGTTTTTTGCCCCGTTTTAGTGATTTAAAGTGAACGAAGACCACAAAAGCGAAGAAGTTTTGGTAACATGGGCCGAAAAAAGTTCCCGCCTTTCTCCTTTTGATAAGTTGCTGCTCTTACTGCACCCTTCCGGGTAAAAATAATGCTTTTCACCGTCTACTCCCCTCTCCTGGCTCGGGAGTGATTTTCTGAGCTGGGGCCAAACAGACTTGAGTAGATGAATCGAATAGCACGCATTCAGAGCAACTTACCGTATATATTCGAGTGTAAGATGACCCAGGTACCAGCCAAGGCACCGAATTTTACCACGAAAACCGTATTAAAAATGTCCTGGAAAACTCGGCTTATGCTCGAGTATATTCGGTAGCATTAAAACAGGAAAGAGCAACAACAGCAACAACAACAAAAACCCAGGAAAGGACAATTGTGACGATTTCTTCTGTTCACCATGCCAAGAACACAGTGTTAGGTGGCCGCTGTACTACACGTGGTGCTCGTCAGCTAGAATTGGAATCCAAGTCACAGAAGCAGTTGAGTCATAGACGATATTTCCTTAGCACTTTTCCTTCCTTTCACCCAAGTCTCTCCTGAGGACATCAAATTATGTGAGGGATGTAAATGTCTATTTTCAAGCGACGAGCTCGACCGCGCGTCAGAATGTAGATGCTAAGTCACCCACTCCCTGCTCCTGAGGACGGGGTGGAGCCTGCCCCGGCCCTGGCTTCCTGACACTGTCACTTCTCCCGGGTGCCGACAGCCTCTTCTTCCTCCCAGACAGGGATAGGGAAAATGGCTCGTTATTACGTTCATGCCTGCCTTCCCGAAACTTTATGTGAATTATTTCCATTTTGCTATTCTTGTCTTTTCCATTGTTCCTCTGCACTTGTATAATCTTGAGAAGCATATTTTGCTGACCAAGACTATTAACATGTCTCTTTGATTGACAGAACAATTATTTGTTCATTTATTGATAGCCTTGACCCGATGTAGGGAAAATACAATTGAGACAATTTATTCTAGTTTGGGAATGGATCTGAAAAAGCAAATCTCGCCACCAAACAAGGAGAAAAGGCAAAAGCTACTTTGTATTAGTTTTACTCTTTAAAATATTTTAGTAATTTCCTATTGAGTGGAACTGTGGAAAAGCAATAGGTGAATCACGGGCTGGAAAATACTGATTATATCCAGCTTTGTAACACATGTGGTAGCTACTGTAGCGTTTCTCTTGTATGACAGTAATCTAGCCTGCAACATCTCCTTGCGGTTTTGAAATTAACCTGTAATTTAGTCTTCACCCCAAATGACAAAAACTGAAGTGACTCTGTGGGGTGCCGGAAGATGCACTGTAAACAGGGCTTAGCGAGGGGCACAGGTGGAGCCGCCAGGATAGGCTCGCTTTCACCGTGTCAGTATCATTGCGACGAAATTAACACTTCCTCATCGTATTTTACTTTCCAGTACAGCTTAAAATCTTAATCTGGATAAAATAGTAATTCCAGCCAGGGCAACCTAACATTTGGATAATGGACAACAGGAAATACCGCTTTCCTTCCTTTTGAAAACGGTTGGCCTGTGTGAACAGAATTTGTTTTCTCTCCCAAGACGGTGCCTGCCTGCCACTTAATTGTCTTTGGTTTGGGCCCTTGTCGCTAACCAAGCCTCCCGTTTCTTCACAACGCTTTCATTTGTTGCTGTTGTTCCAACGAGCACCACCTCGCTGGTTTACACGCACCGTGGAGCTTGTGAGAGAACCTGACGTCTAATCAGGAGTGCTGAGCTAACAGGGCCAAGGCCGGGGCCTGGTGCAGGTTCCTGCTCTATTTCCGTGGGAGCTTTACACCTGGCGATCGCTGGCTGCCTCAGTTTCCTCGTCTCGGTAGACATCAAGGGGATTGGTCTGGAGAATAGGATCACATAATCCCTACAGCTCTATATTTGACATTTTCCTTTTAAAGGGGAAAAATATACTTTTCAAGGACACACAAGACTATGTTTTCTGCTTTTTAAGGCAACTCTTGACTTAATGGTTAATAATTTTAACTGGCCATGACATAAGAGAATCATGTCTCTCAATAGAAAGGATTTTTTTTTTAATTTATAATAGAAAGGATTTTTAAAAGTGCTTTACAATGAAGTTTAAAACTGATGAAGGTCTCTTAGGATTCACTGACCTAGGAAAATAATCTGGTTTTAGCAACAGTAAGTTCCTAAGATAAACAAATCCTGAGGTTATTACCTGCTTACCTCAAAAAAAGGGGTTGGGGGCTGTCAGTATCCCAAAGAGCGATGACAAAATTATAAAAGTTAGCTCAAATCCTTGATAGCTATTAATGTAAATTTAATCGTTTCCACAATCTGAAATTCTTGGGGGCTATCAAGTCTCTGGAGAGAGATATTTGGCAATTCTACTAGGAACAGTGGCAGTCTTTTACCTGCTTCTACACATAAAATCAGATTTTATATGAATTCAGAGTATGATTTCATCTAGTTGGACTTTGTAGCAGCACCTTGAAGTCAGCTAAATAATAAGATATGAAGCAACGGAAAGCAGGAAACTGCTTATGATGCCTATATTTTTTTTAAAAAAATTCATTTTATTGGGAGCTCGTACAAATCTTATCACAATCCATACCTACATCCATTTTGCCAAGCCCATTTGTACCTGAATTCTGAACATTGCCCCTCATGCTGTTTTCCCAAGCTCAGTTGTGCATTTTAATCTCTGCAATGCAAACCGTTACTAAGAGTCTCAATAAAGTTGAACTCATTTTATTCATTGTTGCTTGTTGCTGTTTCTCAGGGATGACTTACCTGCCTCTCTCCAAGCCTCCGTTGACTGCTATGAAAAGTATAAGATACTTCCAAGAATTCACGATGTCTTATGTAGACTGATTGAGAAGGGGGAGACCGATCTCATTCAGAAAGGTTAGTCACCTAACACTTTTCTGTAGTTACCCCCCCCCCCCCCCGCTTATTTAATTTCAATACATTGCTGCGTAGAGAAAGCTGAAAGATATGGGAAATGCATCCAGAGAAACTTAAGTCACTGTTTTTATTTGAAAAGGAAAAAACTCAGGTGGATTTTCCATATTAGAAATGTTCCTCATTTGAATACCTTCATTTTGGAAAGTATCCCCTTTGTTGTTTTTTTTCCGCTCTGCTTCATAGGGTCTCCTGACAGAAAATTGTAGCTCTGTGTGTTATCAGTAGTTATTTTTAAGATGGATAGCCGTGCAGAACTGCCTCTGTTGCATTGTGCTCCTGTGTACTTTCTTCCCCTAAGATGCTTTCTTCTTTCCTCGCCAGCGATGGACTTTGTGAGCCAAGAGCAAGGTGAGATGACGATGCTGTACGACCTGTTCTTCGCCTTCCTGCAAACAGGGAATTACAAAGAGGCCAAGAAGATCATTGAGGTGTGGTTGTAATTCTGGCATTCTAATTGTACAGCTGTTTATATTCTTAATTAGATTACATTTTAAAATTTTAACCTTTAGTTACACTTGTTCTGATTCATGTTAATAGCATTCGATCCCAATAGAGGGGGAAAGAAGGAATAAAAGAACTCGGCCAACTTCTTTCTTGTGTATAATTAAAGTTCAGAAAAGGCAGTCTGGTTGTATATTGAATCTGCTTCCTCACTTTGTGAAAATCACTGTTATATATCAAAATGTTATTTGCATATTAAATCTTGGATTGTGGAACAATTAAATTAAACCGACATTCCTGGGTGTAAAGTTGCTAATCCTCTTTGCCAAAGAATTCTTTGTTCTTAAAAGCAGTTGAATTTAATTTGCTGCAGACCATGCTCAGATTTATTTGTAATGCTTGTCTACAAGTTAATCAGCCAAACAGGTGCTGTCTGCAACTGTTTGGCATTTAATTTAAATTTTCTTGTTCTTTTTTTTTTTTTTTTTAAACTATGGTAAGCGGCTTATGGGAAGTGGTAGGTGACAAACCTGGCCTATTAGGGATTAGTATGTTTTATCTAAGCTTGATGGAAATTTTGTTTCCTGAAATTGATAAGTCAAAGGGCAGTTACAATTCTTTGTCCACTCATAAAACAAGGCATTCAACAGAAAATGTACCTGTTGCCAGGAAAAGAAAACGTATTTCATGTGATTAAAATTGCCCACGGATAAACAGATCTGTAATCATGTTTCTCTCCAGTTATATTTGGTCTGAACTCTGTGCTACTCCCCAACAGTGCCTGTGGGGAATGCCGTGCAAAGGTGGTTTTTAGGCTTTGTGTTTGTACACTGACGACTGCTCATAGGACATTCAAAGTGAAGGCAGAAAGCCCAGAGCACGGGAGGTCGTCTTTCGATGTTTTTCAAAGAAAAGTCTGCTATGGGCCAGGAGCAGTTCAGAACCTTCTCCCTTTTCTGTCTTCTGCAATCCATCAAATAAAAAGCTAAGGATGATTGCCAATGTGAAAGTTAAATTAAAAAAGAATAGATCTTGAACAGCATTTTCATTATTTCCAGAAAGCAATCGTATTTTATCAATGAGTAGACCATTGCAGTTGAATTTCAAAGCTGCAATGGAGCTACGTAACATGATGTCCTGCGGAAGAAAGCCGGATTCACCAATCACCAGCTCCCCTGAAGTAAAGGCACACTGGGGCCAGTTTCAGTGTGTGCCATGTTTTATTTCTAAAATGAGGTAGTACACCTAGATTGTGTAGCCTACATTATACATAGTTTTTTTTATTTTTTTTTTGGGGGGGGGGGGCATCACTGCTCTCCGGTGGTGGGAGTAGGAGGCCCAGTCCCACTGCTGGAATTGAACTTCCGTCCCAGTGGGCTGCAGTCCCGCGTACAACCACTACGCCACCGGGGCTCAGCCCCCATAATACATAGTTTTATCATGTGCAAAATACAGAATTGCAACTGGTATTTTTCTTTATATTTCTGTATTTTTTATTATATTTCTGTATTTTATGAGCTTTCTATAATGAGAAGACGCTTGGTGGCTTTATAAAAAAGTTGATCGGAAAGTCAGTGACAAGGAAGTGGAAGTTTTCCATGAACTTATTGAAGCCCTCATATGATTAGGGGAGGGGGTTGTCTTGCAAAGGGAAGAGATTTATTTAAACTAAGATCAAACCCTTAAGAGGATAGATAATACAAAGCTCTTTGAACGTGAGATTAATGTGTGATGATTTCTGCTATGTAAGACTAAGAAGTGTTAACTGCTATTTATAAAAGGTATGAATAGTGCTGTGTGCTCCAGAGTGAAACCTATTTGTAGTCTAGGAAAGAATATCATTACAAATGACATAGAAAAGGAAAATCTGCAAGCAGTTCATTTTTTGGTGGGGGCGGGGGGCACATCACTGCCCTCTGGTGGGAGTGGGAGGCCCAGCCTTGCTCCTAGAAGGCTGCTACTGGATTTGAACTGCCAACCCTGTGAGCCGCAGTCCCACATTCAACCACTACGCCACTGGGGCTCAGCCCCGCAGTTCATTTGTTTTGAGGTACAAGGCTCGCGAGAAGTATTTCAGAAGGACAGATTATGTTCAGATTTTAGAGAGCCTGTCATATCAGAATAAGGAAGTTGGGTGAGTTCGTAAGACCGTGGACTCTGAGCAGTGTTAAAAAGGAACTTGTGAGATGCATAGAAGGATGTGATTTGGAGTAAAGCGTATTTAAGGCAGTCAGATTTAATAAGGATCTGAATTAGGCTAGTAGTTGTAGTTTATAAAGACACTTTTCTTGGTGATTTCAATTGGCATTTTGCAAAGGATAGTGGCCGTAGTTAGCAGAAGGTGGGGTGAAGTAGGGGTCCTGGGGTGAAACTAGCAGTTTGTACTTCATGCGCAAACTGAAAAGAAAGGAGTGAAGCTCGGCTTTCACAAGAGGACAGAGACAAAAAAGCCCGTGGAGCAGTTCTACTGTGTGCCATCGGGAGCCGGACGTCGGAATTAACGCCAGGGTAGCAGGCTGCTTCCATTTGCGTGGGTGGTGGAAGCCGCGAACACACTTGGCTGCTAACCAGAGGACTGCAGGCTCAAGGCTCCCGGAGGCCAACTGAGTGCCGACTGGAACCGATGGAGCCTCTCCCACCTTGAGTCCTTCAAGGTGACATAAGGCACATTTCTTCAGCCCAAGGTTCCTTAATGAGACTCTAGCTAAGGTTACTGATACCATCTGAGAGGCTACCTACCACTTCCCCCCCCTCCCCCTCTTGTAATTATTGATCATGACTGTTAAAGTCTAGTCTGAGAAACAGACCTTGACATAAGAATCTCTAAAATGCCTTCATTGCTTAAGAGAAAGGACCCATTTCCTACTAAGTCTTTCCCAAGAAGTAATGCGTGAGTGAGAACCAAAGGATGAATTTGGGGCCAGTCACATGAGTGGAGACAAGAAGTCTGGGCAGGGAAGCTCTAGGGTACTGTCAGATAACATGAATCAGAACACATTTTAAATCTCACTATTGACATTGGTTCCCCGGTCCATGCTACAGGTTAACCATCCCTAGTTTCTTCCAGAGTTTTTCTGTGAGAAAGGAGAAGTGATCACAGAGTTCTTTCTCCTAAAAGCCCACATCTGCATATCACATAAAAAGAATGTATCGAATATATTGTCTTACCATGAATCATAATGATCCTGCCCTTCCAACTCCACTCCTTAGTAACCCAGGAAAAAAACAAATAAGATCATTTTTATTATAATGATGACTGTACTATTATGTGGCAAGAGCAGGAAGAAGTAAAGGTGAAATTACTGTTTTAATTAACCATTCACTTTTTGGGTAAGTTTTATTCTCAAGCCTCATTTAGAGTTGTTTTAGCTGTAATCTCTTTTCTCCTAAATTTTATTTATTCTGTTGTTGAGAATAGACACAGCAAAACACACCAATTCAGTAATTTTGATTAGAATTGTATTTTCTATGTTTTTTAAATTATATTTTCTACTTCTGCCTCCAACTTGCAGTGTTTAAAATTCAGTAAGAAGCTAAGAGATAAGCCAGGAATGTAGACTCTTACAGAAGCCTAGGGGATTTGATTAATCTGACCTGGATGTCCTTTTTGATGATTGAGACTTATATGTGAAAACCATTCTCAATTTCAAAATGGAACATGGGAACATCTTCCATATAAGTCAGCTGTTGCCAGTGGCAGGCAGATTAATCAGCCCAAACAAGAGGAGTATGTCTTAAAAGTCGTGTTATTTATAGTCATTGGCATTTGGGTCAGCAACTGTATGTATTGAAAGGTGCAAGTGAATGTTGTCTTGCATTTTACCATGTTCTAAAGAGGATTATTTATGCTTTTAAAAAAATCTATGCTTCATTCCAAGAGCTTTTAGTATACATTGATATTAGTTTCATTTTCATTATAATACGTGTGAAACAAAACCAATGATGTAAGAAAAACCTGTAGTAAACATTTTGTCCAAGTGTTAATATTAAAGATCTTCACGTGCATATCCTAGCAGTTAATTTATTCCACATTGGTTTCTTGCCTCCTGAATGTGGACACATTAGACACTCAAAATGAGGATGCTCGTACAATTTCTACTACTGTTCCACGTTTGCTCTTATCCCACCAGAGCTGCTGCTTCGATACTTAATTTAACATTGTCCAAGGTGATTTAAATAACCACAATGGGAACGTACAAATAAGAGACGATATTCAAGGGACACCTGGTTTCCGAGACAGAGCTCATGCCGCTATCTGTGCGCAGGCTAAGGAGTGGGCAGGTCCCCTGTCACAGTGTAGCAGCTCGTGGTAAAGCACTCTCCTTGGAGTGACAGATCCTTGGGGTTATGTTCAAATTGTTTCCCTTTTATTCTAGTATTCAAAATTATAAAATAATTGCTTTGAAGCCAGAATTATTGGTTGAATCATTCTTAGTTGAGGATATTACATACCTCAATGACTGAAATAAACTTAGACTGTAGACTTATTTTAGGTCATAGGCAAGCATTTGTCATAGTTATTAAGATACTTTAAATTTTATAGTGTGCTTTTAGCAATAGAAGCAACTAGTTTATTGTTGGCAATGGATTTGTTAACGAATTTTCAGTAACAAACTAGTAACTTACTTCAATCCGTGAGCATCTCCGAGAAGTGTCTGTGTGTGAACATGTGTACGTGAGTGCATGTGTATGTGCTGTACATATTTTAGAAGTATCTAAGTTTACTACTTCTGAGATTTATTTTTCAACCAAAGAAAGCTTAACTACGAGAGGGCTTCCAAAATTGCATGAGGAAAGTCTGTTTTCTTTTAATTAGCTTTTCATAAGCTTGTTGAAGCCCCCTTGTATTTTTCTTAATTAAGGATTCATAGAACATTGACCAGTAAAGCAGCAGTTTGAAGTAACCTGACCCTTCTTTTATAAGTTAAATATAGCTTGTGTTCTATGTGCTGTTCTACTCCGAATGAAAGGCCTTTGATGACTGTGGGAATAAGTGATAGGTTTCTAATAGTAGACATATTTAGGAAGGAGGCATTGAGTTCATTAGAAGAACTACATAACTGTCTGAGGGAAAATGAACGTTTGGCTAAGAGGCTCGTTCTGAGTGCGCTGTCGTGATTGTGTCTTACAGACTCCAGGCATTAGAGCTCGCCCTACAAGACTTCAGTGGTTCTCTGACAGGTGCATCACAAGTAATCAGGTTTGTGTTTAATTTCTGACATTTTCCACGAGTATTTGGGGGAATTCAAAAGCTATGTACAGCATTCTGGAAGCAGTGTCACCCCGAGTGCTTTCCCTAGTATCCACTAGCTGAGTTCTTGCCCCTGGGGGATGATAGGGTTTCTGAAAAATTTAACCTGGCCCCCGGAAGAGTTCACCTCACGGGGCCGAGTTGTTGCTTGAAGGAGGGGACTCTCCCAGCTCTTTCTGCCAAGGCAAGCCCCCGTTCACTTCCTGGCAAGGGAGAGCTGCCCGCCGGGAAGAGGCGCACCAGCTCGGAGCACTTTTGGATTCAGCTCTGGACCCCACACAAAGTTCATGGCACAGTAAAACAAGCCATGCGCTTCCTTTTTCTTTCTCTCGTTGAACGTAAAAATCATATTTATACTTTTCCATACTCTAGGAAGCATGCTTATGAAAAAAGTTTGAAACGTGGTAAGAATTACCCACTTGTGACATAGAGGCACAAAGGGAGGTCGTTGGAGAAAATGGTGCCACAGCCTTGCTCAACGCAGTGTTGTCACAAGCTTTCCATTGGAGGAAAACCAACAAACCGCACTGTCTGCAGTCCTAAAGCAAACGCAGTCAGGCGCACTCTTGTAACTTTCAGATGCAGCCGTGTTTTCCTTAATAGGGTATCTTCATTGAGGGCTCCCCACCCTGTCTGTCTCCCCCCAAATCTCTCTGTATTCACCAGAGTGCATCTTCCTGGAGGGCACTCCCCGGGAGGAGGGGTTCGTGTGGCCGTCTGGGCTCCACCGCACACTTCAGCCTGCTAACTTACGTGAGGCCAGAAGCGAGTGCACCTCGAGTAAAGCTGATGTGAGAGACTGTTCAACTGCAACTTCCCGGCTGTAAAATGTGTTCTTTACATGAGCTAAATTCATCTGTTAATCTTATTTTTAAGGTTGAAACCCTGGAAAAATTAGTGGAACTGACACAGAAGCTGTTTGAATGTGATAGAGACCAGCTATACTACAATCTGTTAAAGCTGTATAGTAAGTGATCATTTCTTATGCTTTGATTTCGAGGTGTTGATTTATGATTTAGTCTGTTGAAGGCAATGGCAAGAAAGCAGTGTCTTGGGCTTTGTATAAAGGAGCTTCTGCAGCCTCAGAGGTTGGAAGGGAGGCCTTACTGAATTTTGTTATATTGTGTCATTAGACATTGTACAGTCTTCATAATTTCTGACACGTCTCTCTGGTAACGAGAAGCTAAAAGAAAAATTGTAACAAAGATTTCAAAAACCACTTTTGGAGATGCTAGTCCTTTTTATTTAAATCTGAAAATAGGTTTGTTAATTGCCTCTATGAGCGACCATCATTTTCATGTGCAAAAGTCAGTTTCCAGACACATGATCATCTATTAACAAGGATATTGCTAAACACTTTCTTTTAGAAAAATATGAACGTATTTCAATAGGGTTTTTTTCATACAGCAATAGTTTTGACCGATACGTTTTGATTATTTTCTTACATTTTATCACCAATAACTGCCTCATTGATGTTTAGTAAATGTAGGTGCTAGAATTTGCTCGGCCAGTCTCTTCCTGCTGGATACTGGGTAGCTTTCAGCTTTTCACATTCCCCAAAGCAACCGTCCTTGATTCATCTATGCCTGCACTCAGCTACCTGGGGCCGACCTCCTAGCTGCAAAATGACATTTCTTACACTTTTGATCTCTTGTCAAATGGTATCTTAGTTAAGTTTACACCAGTTGACTTGGTGTCCTCAACTCCAAAAGTTATAGTCACTTTTTTTTTTTAAGAGGGGGCCTGACTCTGAAGACAGCCAACAGTCTGACCCTTCCCCTCTGTGACTAGTCTACCTTAGAGTCACTGTTTGCTTTTCTCGGGGCAAAGCTTCCTTCCTCAAAGAGAGGCAGCACTGAACAAGATGGCTCCTTCGTCTTTTTTAACTTAGGTCTGTTATAAGCTTTGCCATATGTCACGGTGGATGTTGTAGGCCTGAGATGTACCTGATTTAGAATGTACAAATCAATTGTTAGTTACGTTGAAGTGCACACTTCACAATGTTATTCTTGAAACTTTAGCTTGAATGGCGAGTACAGTCTGGCATCCACATTGCTGAGTTGTAAGAGCTGCGTATTTCAGGAGTTTCGTTCGTAAATTTGTTCATTTTAGAATTATGTGTTTCAGTGCTAATAATGCTCCCTTTCTAACTCATTTTGAAGAGCTGTGTCATGTTTAAGTGCTGTATTATTGTGGAAATAAACAACAAAACACAGAGAATGACGTTGATTTCAAACTTCAAGGTGTGCAACCTTTCTCAAGAGCTTCATTCTTTTATTTTTCCTTTAAATAGATGAAAAGCTTCCAGATGTTTCGTGGGTAAAACAAGTTAAATGTTTTTAAGAGGAGTTGTCAGGAAAGGAATGGAATTAAAAAAACAAAAAAACAAAAAACCTTGAGTTGTGAATTAGTGGAAGACTCACAGAGCAGATCATTAATTTTACATTCAGCTCATCTATTGCATGTCCCCCGATGTCCCATCGCTTATGCCACTTCCTCCCTTAAAAAAAAAATGTCCACACACATTCACCGTACCATCTCGGGGCTCTAACACAGTCAAGTTCAGACTAGACCTGCAAGCGTTCTTGACTCTCTTCCACCACATCCCATCCTCCCACCAAGGTGACTTGTCCACCCTTTGTCAGCCGGCCATCCTCTATCCTCCGTCTCTGCCTTTAGGGCCATGCGCTTTACCCCGAGGTAGGGTCATACCTGACATGGCGGTCTAAGACCGTCCTTATTTTACTTAGGAGTATGAAATCAAGGAAAGAAAAGATAACTGCTTGATGTGTCTCCTTGTAAGCACCACATCATGAACTGGTGTCCTTGGCACATCTTATACTGGTCGGTGATTTTTTTTTAAAGGGCCTTATTTCACCTTGTTGCAGTCATTCTTTTTGGTGCTCTAATTGTCCTGTGGGACCCTGCTTATGTTGTCCCATAAGCCATTTGGCACATCTTTGGTAATCCGTTGGTTTGTGGACGTAGCGGATAATCCACAACAGAGCTCTTTCCGGGTGTGAAGTCTTCCTTTTAGAAGACAGTGATATTTAGAGACCACAGGTGGGCAGTTTGGGGGTTGCCTTCCGATATCATTAAGGTATTAGAACTACCAGTTTTATCGTTGAAGCCATGAATTAGAAATCTTCGTCTGTTACCTTGCTGTTAGTCGATGCCAACTCTGCCCTGGGGTCACTGTGTGTGCACCTGGTCCTTAGCACCGTGTCTTTCTCTGACCGCGTGACTGGTGTCTTCACACCACCTGCCTCTCGGCTAGCGGCTGCGCCTCACTCCAGTGTTCCAGCAGGGCCGCTGCCACCTCAGTCTCACAGCGGCCTGCGTGTGCAGGGCCAGCCGGCCCACCTGGTTTCAGAGCTTTTCCCTCCTCTTGTAAAACTCACCAGGAATGTGAATACTCCCTGCTTTTCCAGATGAAGAGCTCTTCGGGAGTCATGTGGCACAATCCCCTCACTCCTGAAAGATAGGAGAGTGATGTGATTACAGAGGCAGGGCTTCCATTTCCTGGGCCTGGCCTCGGTCAGTGACTGTCTGAATCTTCCAGTAACAATGTGTAATCTTTGTTCTCTTAGGAAAAAGCCCCAAAGGTTTATGAAGAATGTGGCTTTTCCACCACCCCTTTGTTTTGATACCCAGTTGGCAGATGTTGGCATACTGATATTTTAATTATTTTGTTTAGTGCTTTATGATTCAGATACAATAATTCCAACAAGTTTTTTTGCCCCCATAGGTAGGTAGATAAATAGATAATGAGGTTTTCATTGGTATTTATAATAGTTCTTGGGCTGAGCGCCAGTGGCGTAAGTGGTTGAGTGCGGGACTGCGGCCTGCGGGCTTGGTGGTTCAAACCCAGCAGCAGCTCTCAGGAGCAGCACTGGGTAGCGCCCACAACTACCAGAGGCAGTGATGCCCCCCCCCCCCCAAAAACAACAACAACAACAACAATAGTTATTGTCCATATTTTGAAACTTTTCCTTCTTACAAGTCACTAGTACATTTTATGAGATACATCTTTGTATTATCTTTGACCTCCCAAAGGACAAATGTATTTCTTTTTAATTCTTAGCTTTTTAAAAAGAAGAAATGTATCCTCTTAGATCTTTCCAGTCCAAAGGGTTGGGATTGTAGATCATCCACTCACCTTTTCTTTGATGTTTGGAATATACTCCTCGCTTACAAATGCTCCTGTTACCCAGCATGTCATCTTTATGGCAAGAGTTTTTAAAAATGCCCTGTCCCACTATTTTGACAGTAGCCTGGGTTTCTGCCAGAGTCCAGCGCCCAGTGTGCAGAGCCGTCCTCGACTGGCCCCTCACCTAAAGACCCCGGCTGCTCAGGCCACCCTGGCAGCTCTGCTTGTGAAGGAGTCCTTCCTGGAAGGACCTGAAAGTGGCTGGAGGAGTTAGGGAGGATGCAGGCCTGGGGAAAGATGCTGGGACTGATTCGGCCAGCTGCCCCCTCCTCCTGTCTCCTCCTCTTCTGAAGCCCAGCCTGCCGAGTCCCCCCGCCTGCCAGCTGTCCTTCGCAAGCACAGGTTCCCCAGCCATCCAAGACCAGCAGCTCATCGCTCACTGTGGTTGGGCCCTCTTTGACCTGTGGGGATGCAGCAGGTGTTTGTGGGAGCATGAGCAGCCCACATCATCCATCTCAACCCCCAACTTCTCTGATTGCCCAAGTCTCAGAGCCACCAACTTTACCTCTAGTGTAGCCACACGGCTCCAAGCACCACAACGCCAGAGGACAGGCGTTCCAAAAAGCCACGCTTGGGCCACCTGTGCCTCGTGGCTGTCCACATCCTCATCTGGTCTCTTTCTCAACACCAATTTTGCATAACGACCTAGGCTTGGGAGCCTAACCATGTTACTAAAGGAGGATGCGGTATAGTTTAGTGCTTTAGAAGTATGGTAGCAGTGCTGTTACCAGTTCTTGGAAACTCTCTCATAACTCTTTCTTTTCTGCAGTCCACAAGTATTCTTTGGTACTAATAGAACAGACATTCTTAGGTTTATGTTTTTTTTTTTTTAACCAAGGTATTTTTATATGTTCATCAAACTGGGGGTGGGGCAAGGAGGCTTACTTACATAAAGACATTTTAATGAAGGAAAAAGCATCTAAGTTGTTTTTTTTTTTTTAAATCATTTTATTGGGGGCTCACACAACTTCCATCACAATCCATACATCCATCCATTGTATGCAAAGCACATTTGTATGCTTGTTGCCATCATCATTCCCCAAAACACTTTCTTTCCACATAAACCCCTGGTATCAGCCCCTCATACTTTCCCTCCTTCCCTGTTCCCCCACCCCCCCACGGACCCTCGATAATTAGTAAATTAATATTATTTTGTCATATCGTACACTGTCCCATGTGTTCCTTCACCACATTCCTGTTGTCTGTACCTATATGTAGATCCCTACAAATGGTACACTCCACCTTCCCGGTATCACCACTGGTCCTGGATTCCCTATGTTTTTGGTGCCTATCTGTACCAGTGTATATCTTCTGGTCTAGCTGGATTTGTAAGGTAGAATTGGGGTCATGATAGTGGGGGGGTATGGGGAGGAAGCATTTAAGAATTAGAAAAAAGTTGCATATTTCATTGTTGGTACATTGTGCCCTAACTTGCTCGTCTCCTCCCCTCCCCACGACCCCTCTGTAAGAGGCTGTCGCTTCACCTACAGATGGGCTTTGGGTCCCTAATCTGTGCTCCCCCTCATTTATAATGATACAATTTGTTTTGAAACTGATTGCATGTTTCATTGTATGTATAAAACCACCCTGAACATTAGGCTAGTTTAAACTATTGCCTCATTTTAAAATATTTACACTAGTAAATATTGGAGGGTGCAGGGAATTCTCTGCTATGTTACCCTTTTCTCCATTCTTCTGTAGCAGGTTTCAGAAGGAGTGTTGTAGTTTTCATTCCTTGAGAGCCGTCCTTCCAGGAGACACGATTTTCCCAGTTTTGTAAGGAAAGCCATGAAAGATCACTCTTGTTGTAGTGTTTTGGTAGCTTCCCTCTAAGGCGCTAAGGAACAGGCTTATTTATGTTCTAAAATAAACTCCCTACAGCTGGACCTTACACTCTGAAGGTGGTCTTTGTTTGCAAAGGTAAAAGTAGGAAACATTTAAAGCCATAGTTCTTTGTGCTCAATAATTATATTGAATGAAGTGTCTTGTGGCATTTTTCATGTCTTCTCAGTTTTATCTAAGCAGACATTTATTACACTAGCTGATTTGATCTTCTACCCATGTTAGAATAATTAAAAGTAAAGTCTTGATTCCTAAGTTCTTGCCATTTATGAAGATTGGTTTACCATTGAAAAGGAGCTAAGTTTTTCAGTGTGGACAAAGCTACCTCGTTCCTCATCCCCTTTGAACACTGATGTAGTCTGATAGCATCATTCTGTTGAAGTACGAATTCCAAGGTCTAGTCTGTCACATGGTATCACAGAAATTCAAGTCAGTAGAAGAGACCCAGACAGGCCTCTCCACTTGACTCAGTCAAGTGGGCTTACAGATTTGTCACTTGGGAAGAAAATTATATATTGTACACTTTCAATCATTTTAGACCTTCGACTGTGCACTGCATAATATACATGTTTCTGTGTTTTTATACAGATTTTAAAACATGCTGAATTAACCATCACCCGTTTCTCGTGTCAATATTAGCATTGGGCAGTTTCTCAGATACTTGAGTATAATTTCTGTTACTTAACATCATTTTTGAAGTACTTAATAGATGAAGTGAGGTGCTGGTGGTGATGTTTGCTCTTTAAATGGATAAATTTCAAAGATTTTTTTAAAAGGTGTTCAGAAATGGGGGGTGAGGCCCCGGTGGCGTAGTAGTTGTGCATGGGACTGCGGCCCACTGGGACGGAGGTTCAATTCCAGCAGTGGGGCTGGGCCTCCTACTCCCACCACCGGACAGTAGTGATGCGCCCCCCCCCAAAAAAAAAAAAAAAAGGTGTTCAGAAAAAGCCTTCTTCTCTTCTGTAGTCCACAATTGCCCTATCCCTTTTCCGGGATGCAGCTTTTGGAATGATGCATTCTTTAATCATCAGATAAGAAAAAGTTCTAAATATCCTCATGCATTCTATTTCGTGTCTCTACTGATGCCTGCCTGCCTGATCACATTTTACAGAAATGAATGGAGACTGGCAAAGGGCTGACGCTGTCTGGAATAAAATGCAGGAAGAAAATATCATACCCCGTGAGAAGACATTACAGTTATTAGCAGAAATCCTTAGAAGCAATAATCAGGAGGTTCCATTTGATGTGCCGGAGGTAATTAGTTTTTTACTCAAAGCATCACACACGGGTTGTGTTTTCAGTATAACCTGAGGATTTAGTTTGGCCCAGTTTTTACTGAGAAGAGCACTGTAATTTACCATTTGACGTTTAACTGAGATTACAATTTTGTTTTTTAAGTTTTGGTATGAGGATGAAAAACATCCCCTGACTTCTTCATCACCTGTACCAATAGAAACGAAGTTCCAGAAAGATCTCCTGATTGCCTGCCAAAGGAACCTCTCCAAAGGTAAGCAGGTGCACCAGGTCCATCTGAAAGCAAAGAGACAGGAGCAGCACGTCAGGAGTGCAATGGGACAGGGAGCTCAACTCTCACCTCTCCGTTGTTTCTTGCGTATTGTCAATTAGCCTAGGCATTTTAGAGTTGATAGAATTGAAATATTGAATAAGAGGTACTTAATATTCAGGACTTGCTCTTGCAGTAATGTTAAGATTTATCTGGAAAATACCTTAAATTTTAGTATCTGGGCTGGGCCCCAGTGGCGTAGTGGTTGTGCGCAGGACTGTAGCCCACTGGGATGGAGGTTCACTTCCAGCAGCGGCTCCACAGGAGCAAAGGCTGGGCCTCCTACTCCCACCACCAGAGGGCAGTGATGCCCCCCCCCCCCAAAAAAAAATTTAGTATCCATGATAAGTCTTCATTTCTCTTCATAATTTATGTTAAGATGCTTAAGCCATCAAGAGCAAAGCCCACGACAGATCCGGGAAAATGTCATGATAGTTAACAATTTGGGGTAACTTTCTGCCTAGTAAAGATTTTCATAATAAAGCTGTAGAGGGTGAAATAATAAGGAACTGATATCAAGGGCTTAAGTAGAAAGCAAATGTTTTGAGAATGAAGAGGACAACAAATTTACATGTGTTTGACAGAAAATGGTTGGATGGATGGATTGTGATAGAATTGTATGAATCCCCAATAAAATGATTTTTAAAAATAAAGCTATGGGAGGCATACAATTTTTCTCTCTCAAAACTACACTTTGAGAATTGCATCATCAAGATTAGTTTTGGGCATCGACTGTCAGGTGTTTGAAAGAGGAAGGCCTTCGCCCCATGTTCGCAGTCAAGTGATGGCGCCAACAGCAGATCGTGAATGTGCACCCTGCTCCCTCCCCAGCTTCTCGAGACCAGCCTTCCTAAGCCTTTCCTTCCCCTTCCCATCGCTCACCCTTCTTCCACCCTCTTCAGGCATGTGCTGTGAGCTCCGTTGCTGGATTCTAGGTGTTTTTATTTAGACTTTCTTACACCCTCCCCAAATCACTTTTTACTCTCACCCCTTCTTTTTGTTCATTTCTCTTGGGAGAGTGCCATCATTATCTTTAATTCTCCCAGCTTTTATGTGGATTTCAGGAACATTTTTATGATATTTTAACCATTAAGGATATAAATGCAGCAAATATCTTTTTATTTTAGTTTTGGCAGCTGCGAGTGCTAAACCAATAAAAGACATCCATTTCGAAACTTATAAAACTTTAGAACTTCATAATTTTCCTATTTAACTCAAAATTCTGTCCTGGTGACACATGTGTGTGCAGTGAGAATGAGCTAAGGAGAAAGACTTTGTCAGTAACTCAGGGTTACTTTTTATTTATAAAATTCTGAGTCAGTTTCCTCTGTTGGATTTTCAGTCAGTCACATCTCACAGTACACGTGACCTTCCATATAGTCAGTTTAGTTCTTCTTTCCTTCCTTCTTCAGTTCTGCCTCCTCTAATGCCTGGAGTATGGCCACAGTCACAGAAGCTTCCAAAGGAATTGACAGAAAGTGTACAGCTTCCTTCCCTATTGTCAACCACCTCTTCTCCCAAAGGAGCCCCCCATGCCAAGTTCTCTGGGCAGTTGCTAACCCTTATCTGTAGTCAGTCATTTGTTAATCTCACTAGAGCTGGCTTCCCTGAGTTTTAGTACACTCAGATCTGCGTCATGAATCTCCCGGAGGAGGGAGATGGTTTTGCACTCAACAGGTAACCAGCACACACCACTTTTGTCCTTTGTGGATCAAACTTATAAAACTATTGCAAGACAAATCCAAACTTTCTTGCCTATTATTCCACTCCTGGCTTCAAATTTCAAAGTAAAGGTACCCTGGCTTCATCTCGGAATTGTGTCCTGTGAATGTTAGTGATGGTGGTCGAGTTTTACTAAGGTCCCAATGAGAGCTGTCTTTACACTCTTGGAAGGTAGGGCGATGGGCTTGCACTGGATGCTCGCAGATGGGGTTCCAGGCGCTGCCAAGTGGTCAAGACACAGCCACAGTATGGGTTGTAGACCAGGAGTCGGCACATCCTGACTCTCAAAACATTTTAAAAATTATCTGAGAGCCATAAATATGTTTTTACAAACAAAAGAAATCACCATTGTCTGAATTAGTAATCCTTCAGATTATTTCCGTTTCACTTCAGAGCCCCACATGTGGTTGGAAAGGGCCACAGGCAGCTCAAGAGAGGCAGGAGATTCTAGAGTACCAATTTTCTCAAATTTCTCTACAAGTGAAACAGCCTCCGTAGTTTGTTTAGAAAGATTTTAAAGATCATTCAGTATAATTTATTAGTTAAAATGGCAGCTTTAATCCTTCTGTAATAATCCACATTCTAAAGCATTTATGATTGGGCGATTTCTGGAGCACATGGGCATGAAATTCTTGGTCTAATAACTTTTGAAAGTGGAGAGCCTGAGTAGGCTCTTTCCCTAAATATTATAACGGTTTGGGTTAAAACGAAATATGAAATTAGTAAATTTTGTCACTTCACATCTTCTGGTGAAATTTTCGGCTCCGGGAACTCAACATTGGGCTACTTAGTCAGCAGTTGGAGCTGCTACCCTCTCTGCTTCCATCAGGACTGACAGCCCCAGAGACCCTGCGGGCACTTCTCCATTGGTTTTTACCTCCTTTCCCAGTCAACTTGTGAAGTCTTCACTGACCTAGTCAGACTCCACCCAGCATGCAGTAAGGGAACGAGGGAGTCCTTTCTATTTACCTCATTGATTTCCTCTGGTTGCTTTTAGCGACTTTTGTGTATCTACCAGGATTTTGATGTTTCATAAAATATGAATGCTCTGAACACTCAGTACTTGCACCTGCACTTAGCTCTGCTGGCTGGGGTTTTCACGCCAGAACAAGCCAGTGGTGGTTTGGTGGGGGACAGTGGTGACTGAAAGAATGGGTGGGGAGCAATAAGGACCGCCCCCCTAATTTGATGTGGGGGCCATGTTTTCAGAAAACAGCTGGGAAGTTCTTCCAGATTTAGTTTGCAGATCTAAAATATTGAAGTTTACTTTATGTTCTTATTTACCAAACTAAAAAATTATGCTTGCATCTGACCTCCTTTGCCCCTTTACAAGGGAAATGCATATCAGACATTGGATGATACATTCTATTGAAACTGTGCTATTGCGTGTCTCAGTTTATTTTGTTTAGCCAGTGATAGGTTCAGTGATTTAACACATTGCAGATGGATCCCGAGTTTACTCATATTTATGGTTTAATGCCAAAAAAAAAAAAACAAACAAGCAAAAAACTAACAGCCGAAACACTTAGATAAGTTGGTGAGAAAAAAAAAAAGTTATCCAGTCTTTAATGTGTTAACAAGCAAGTGAAACATTGCTTTTGAATTTGTAATGGATTAGTACATATTCTCAAATGACGTGTAAGACTTTTAAACATGCTCACTTCACAGAAGAGTAAAATACACTAAATAGGTGAAGGGTTTGATCCATAAACAGTAAGTAATGGTTGGAGTCCCTCTCTATTAGCCTACTCTGTGCCAGTGCCTCACAAGCAAACATCTGGTGCTAGACACTTGGTAGTCAAACTACCAACAGACTGTCCTTCGAGGGGCTTACTTAAAATTTGATTAACTTCTACTTTCACTCACCTGCACTGTTCTCAGATTGAGGCACAGCATGAATCTGTCTTCTTCCACAAATGTTCCTTGAAAGGACACATTTTTAAGGTTACTATTTCAATTTGGGGGACCAATTTAAACTCCCCTACCCTCCCCTGACTTCCACGTACAGGCAAAAACAATTTCTGCTTGTTCTAAATTAGCTTCACATGTGAAGCTTCTGCACATTGCTGTCTTTTTTTTCCTAGTCTGTGCTCTGTCTCTTCTTACACAGAGCCGTATATTTCCAGGGGGTCATGCGTGAGCCTCAGTTCTGCCTCTCTTTGATGTGGTTTGTTTATACCCACAAGAGAGCAGATGGTAGTTGCAGTTGGATGTTTATAGCCAGACAATTTTATTTCAGAAAAGTAAGTGACTGAAAAGTGTAGTTACTTCTCTTTTGGTAACATCTTTTCATTCACTGACAGTTATTGTGAACGAGTGAAATAAAACTGTTAATCAGTCAAACAAATGTTGCTTAGTTTACTTGTTAGATATCTGTATATTTGAAAATTGTATGTTTTTATATAAGTCCTGTCGTAGCCAAATAATTTGATCTCCTAATTTTAGAATTATAGGCTATATTCACTTTAATGCTATTGTGCTGAAATGCTAACCATTCTATCCACCCACTTATAGATTAAAGATTGCTTTAAAATGAGTCTCTTGCTACCCTCCATATAAATTATACCTCTGGCTTATTTGGACTTTAACACAGATTTTTCGATTCATTTTAAAACTGGTTTCCTCTTTTCACAAACAAATTTGTAAGCGTTGTTTCTCATTTTCAGTGGCATAACGATCATTTTTCAAGGAAGTCTTTTTTGAATTAAGTAGCTGTTTCTTAGGCAGTCTTACAGATCAGGAGAAGACAGCATCTGTTTGTTTAGTTCGTGTGTGTGACTGTGGAGTGGGTGAATTTTTTTTTTTTTAAGCAAAGAAGGGAATGTTAATGTGGGGCTTTGATTTGTTTTATTGTTCCTCCACCATTCCAAAATCTTATTTTCCACTTCTTTTTTCCCTATAGATGCATATAATATTTTCCTGAGAGCCCAAGATCAAAATATTGTATTTAACAGTGAAACTTACAGCAGTCTTATAAAATTACTATTGTCAAAGGATAGTTTGACACAAGCGATGCAAGTGAAAACTATGTAAGTATTGTATTTATGGTCCATTTATTATACCTCTCACTTTAACATATCTTGCCAATTGTTAGGGTTTTTCTAATTATGCTAAACCAGTGGCTTGCTTATGCTTTTTTTATTCTTATCCTTAAAAAGTACATGAAATGGCTGATTTTTGGAGGGATTTTTAAAACCTATGCAAAATGTAGACTTCCCTGACCCTAGACAATACAATCCCTTGTATTTACTTCATATTCCTTGGCATCTTGCTTAAGTTGTCCACTTAAGGAAGTGACCTTTTATGTCATACTGTTTCTTGTACCTTTTGTGGTGGTGTAGATAAAGAGCAGGTTGGAAGACGTGGAGGACTTTGAACTTAAAATCTCACCTACAAAGTCTGTGACCCTGAGGAGTTGACTTCCCATCTCGGGATCTCAGTTTTTCTCTTGGAGGATGAGCCGTTGATATTACAGGTGTGCCTTACTTACCACCCACCAAACAGTGGCGATCCAAGAAGACGTGATGTGATTTGGACATTGAACAAACACCACACTATATGTAAGATGGGCGCGTGTATGTGCCCCTTACACATCATAGTCCCCCTCGCAGCTGCTCTGGCTTAGAGCCAGGAGCCTAGGATTTGCACATTTGTACCTGCAGTTGGCTACCTCTGGGTGAGCGGTGCAGAGCCACCTTGGACTCTCAAGCCCTAAGTGAAAGAGCAGATGAGCTGCCGCCCAGCAGCTGCCAGAAGGCTCCAACCTGTCCTGTGACCACGCTGTGCCTGGGCCAGCAGTTGCCATGGGAGCCGAGGCTTGTGGGTTTCACAGCCGAGGCCAAGGGCTGTGGCCAAGCTGTGGGAACCGAGCTGCGGGTGCCACGGCTCTGCCAGCTCTGGTCCAGCATTGCCTCCGCACAAGCCCACAGTGTCCACGGTGAGGTGCTCCTCGCGTGGATAGTTGATAGCAATGCCAGTGCCTACCGCAAACATTTTTCCCCCCTAGTACTGAAAGACAGAGAGTGGGGTAGATAATCATTACGTTTCCAACACATTTTCGATGCTGTTTGTCCTCCTTTGCTTGTTGGGGCTTTTATTTTTCCGATTTGGGGCACCAGGGGGGTCTGTTTGATGGGGGTGATTATTTTGTCTTTTTGGCTAGTTTCTAGAGTAAAAGACTTGCAAACATACGTTACCTGGTGTGCCAGCTGTGCTCGCTTTGTCATTACTTAGCCTCAAAGAGCTTGATTGAAAGTGAATTATTAACATACAGAGCCCTGGAAAGGGGCAGAACAAGGTCACCTGTCTTAGGACACAGGCCCCTGGCTTTGCGCGAAAGGCTGACCTTTCCCTCGTATAGTTTGAATCTGAAAGAATTTCTCTAGGGGTTTTTTGGTTGTATTTTTAAAATTTGGGGCCTTTAAAAATTTTAAGCCACACACTTTCAAACGATAAGACTCCTGACAGAAAGTGGATTATTTCAGGTCACAGGAAAACCCAGTAACAATCAAAAGAGATTCAGAAAATGTGTGCATAGATATAATTAAATGATAATATAATTTCCTACTAAAGTTTTGTGTCTTGGGGTATATTAACTATTGGCATATCAGTAATACATGTTACTTATTGGCTAAGCAGCACTCCAGTGGAAACTGTGTTGTATGTGACTGCGGGTGTGTATGTGCCATCATAGTTTGTCTGTCTTTACAATGGGAAGGCCACATTAGGATTTTCAGATGAGGATTTTTGATGCACTGGTGTCTCGTCTGCATGGTTCTTGTGGTTAGTTGCCTCCATGTCAACCCTGACTTCCTGGCGAGCCATGCTCATCAGAAGAGATGCTCCGTCTTGCCCCACCTCTGTCCTTGAGTTTGAACCTATTGCTGTAGCGTCTGTATGCTGTGCCTCCAATTGTGAGACTCATTGGCCAGCACTGTTGCCGGGCAGCCTGCTGCTTTCCTCGGGGTTTTCATAGGTAAGCTTTCTTATCGAGTCTTGCAGTTTGAAAGCTCTTACTTAAACTTGTCCATCTTTGACACCAGACTAGTTCGAAGCACTGGTGACATAGCTCCCAACATCAGATTGTCGTAACACAAACTACCACAATCCCACAAACGGATAGATAACAGATTTATGTGTTTACCAGGTTGTTTACCAGGTGTTAGTTAGTTAAATTATATACCATCGGAATACTAGGAGTGCTGGCGCCCTAGTGACTGTGCGTTGGACTGTTAGCTACTAGGTCAGAAGTTCGAAACGACCAGCCACTGTGCTGGTGAAAGATGGGGCTTTCTGTTCCTGTGAAGAATTCCAGTCTCTGAAACCCACAGGGGCACTTCTGTCTTGTCCCACAGGGTTGATCAGAGTCTGCATCGACTCAGTGGCAGTGAGGGTCGTTTAGGTTGTTTTGTTTTTTCTTCCTCTCGTTCACCACTAGAATACTTAATGTATTCTCAATTTGTCATTTGGAAAATGGCATTGGACAAGGAACCTGTCATCTGGGACCACAGAGATCCAGGGTGTGGATTTGTTCCTAAAAGTACGTTTTCTCAGAAAATTATCATCACTGCCTATAACTTGGGTTTTCTGAAATAGAGGGGATTTAGGAGGAGGAAGAAATAGAAGAAGGGCCTCTTAAAAACTCCAGAACGTAGAGGCACTGTTTCCAATTCAGTTGGACTTGTTTTAGAACAGTGAGCTTCACGCTGGTAACATAGAAAGGTTCCTCGCTGTCCAGCCCAGGGTTCCAAGTCAGTGGATCTGGAATGGGGTCCAGAAATATGTATGTTAATAAATACACATTTTAAAAAATGCACCTTCTCAAATAATTTTCTCCTATACCATTAACAGTTAACTGCACTAACATATTATGAACATATTTTCATAGTAGACGCTTAAGCAACACATTCTGAATTCATCTCTTTGAAGACTGAGTTTATAGACTGTTTTCCCAACTGGGCACTCAGTGCCATGAATGGATTCAGACTCATCGTGACTCTGTCAGACAGGGCAGGGCTGCCCCCTGGTTTCCGAGACCATATCTCCTTACAGGAGTAAAATACCTCACCTTTCTCCTGAGAAGCTGGTGGCTTCAAACTGCTGATTTGATCCCACCAGGGATCCTTTTCAAACTGCAGGTAAAACAGACTAATCAGGATGTCTACTTAACTTAGAGGGACCGGACCAACAATTAAAAAGAAAGAAATCAAAAAGAAAATGTCAGCGCATTGTCACAAGTACAGGTATTATGTACATAGGTATTAAACTGACTTCAGCTGTGGGTATGTCTTTGTGTACTCAGGTGTCATCTCAAATATAATTTCTCCACTGTGGATCTTGATGAAACATGTCTGAAGCTATCGACTCCAAAGATGGCGATAAGAAGCACGGCCCTTGGCCCCTCTCCTTATGTCCTAACCTAGAAATCAGTTTTCCTTCCTTCTCCCCGCCCTTCTCTGAAGCTTCACGAAGCTTTCATGTACTCTTTTTGCTGAGAGCGCTTTGGAACTAGCTGACCGCTAGCCCTCAGGATCGTTCTGTTGCGGACCTTGTAGACTAGGGAGTGGGTAGGGCCAAGCGAGCCCTAGTTGCCAAGTGTTCACATGCCCTGAGGAGCCCACTCTTCCCCTTAAACAATAGCATGGTCGAACTCCACCCTGCCATTGAACCCATGCCCGTCAGCACAGCCCTGGAGGCCGGCAGAACCGCCCCCTGGGGGTTTCCAGGCGGGGACTCTTCCTGGAAGTAGAAAACCTCATCTTGCGTCCACAGACGTGAACCTGGCGTGTAGGATTGCCTCGTGCGTTAAGTCTGCAGGAGGTGCTTCTGAAGATAGCTTGTGTGGGATTTCAAAGTGGGAGTTCTAGTGCAAGTTCTCCAACTAAGTAACGAAAAATTCATGCATCTCCCTGGGACCTGTTTCCTACTTTGGTGGTTACACTGCACTAGGTCACCCGTTCCCCTCCTGCTCGGCAGCTTTGTTGTCCTGGGGGGTGGCAAGTCCCTCAGGCGCCCGCCAGGCTCCATCCACAGCAATGGTTTGCCTGGTGAGCTCAGAGGCAGGCTTTGGGTTTATGTTGTCCCCGCTGCCGTCTCTGACGTGTTGCAGATTCTCTTGGAGACAAGGGCATTTTTATCTTCCCACCATGTAATGGAAGCTCAAAAGTAACAGTAGCAGCAGCCTGTAGAATTGCCCAAGACACTCACTTTATTTGATTCTTACTTAGAATATTTCCTTGTGTTATAAAATTTTGCCTATAGTAAGTTTTTCTTAGGGGAGGGAAAGTGCTTCTTCAAAGAGCAGCCGAGGATATAATTATTATTTTAAATCTCTGATAGCGCTAAATTGTATTCTTAAGAAATTTGAGAACCATCTCACAACAGCTCATCTTTTAGAGGAGCGCCTCATTTTCTGTAGTCCCTACTAGCTTACACCCCAGCCCCCCCTCCCCCATTGTGCTTAGAAATTGTGCCATGTCACTGGTGACATTTACTGGATCTGCCGGTTATTGTCATCCAGATTAATGTGAGTTACAGGCACCCCTGATGTTTTATGTGAGTGTGCTACATAGACCCAGCCCAAGGCCAGTCTACAATATCTAATGCGACACTTTTCTTACAATAGTCTCTCCTTTAGCTAAAAATAGATGTATTTATATCATTGGCTTTGGGAGATTCAAGCCCATTTCTCCCTGAAGATTATTTATTTTATCGTGCACGTGTAAGAATGAGAAGAAACGGTCTCGGGTCCTCAAGTGGGCAGTAGTCACCGGTGACTGGTGACGACCCACCCGATTGGGCAGCACATCACCACAGGAAGCTCGATCTGGTAGAGCCGAACTAGAATTTTCCACAAGGAAAAAAACAAACTGCTTTTGAGTGTAGTTATGTGTACACGTGAATGGCTCTCATGCGAAGAACTGTATTGGTAACTTTTTGTCTTGTTTCTACATTTGCCAGTTTTGCACATGTTTTTGATTCTGCTTGGTTGGCCTGACTATACACGTGTGTGCTCCGTGCTCAGCAGCACGGGGCAGTTCTGTTCTTCCTGGTTCCTACCGTATTCTCGCCCATTCAATGAACAGCCAGCCTCTTAAAATACAAAAATACAAAGAGGCACTTGAAAGAAAATGTTTTGTTCTCTGAAGTTTCCAAAAGTTTGTCATTCACACTTGATGTCAGCTCAGAGTGGTTTGTTTAGGCCTCACGATGGCAGTGAATTTGGGGTAATATGTTTAAGAGCCTATGACATAATACCCATAGGAATATTGGGATGTGAAATGAACCTTTAATAGTATCTAATGTTTATTTAATCATGCTAAAGATTGAGAAAGTAAATCCTTTGTCTCATACAATTTTTAGCCTTGTGCCTGGTTTGTTGACTTAAGAGCTTTGACAGATGGGAAAAGGAAGAAGTTAAACTGAGCAGTGGGTGCTTTGGGGACACTAAGAGGATTGCAGGGGGCTGCGGGGACCATAAGGAGATCCTGTGCCCAGGGGCCGCCGGGTGAGCCTCGGAGGCCAAGTGCGGCTAGAGGACAGGCCCGCCATCCTGCCGTCTTTGGAGGATTTTCTTGGGATTGACGAGAATAATATCCCAGTGACCTTGCTGCCCCCACCCCGGCGGTGGCTCATGTGTTCCCGGCGGCGGCCGAGTGCTCCCTCGCTGGCCGTCAGAGCATCGCTGAGCTTGTTAAGGCAGATGACAGCGATTGCTGTTGCTCCGTGTGGCCGGTGGAGGTTTCCTAGTCGGGACACGAACCCCGGGACGGGCAGGGTGCTGAGGTCTCGCCTCAGAGGGCTGCAGACGGGGTGGGAAACCAGAGTCATCTCCGGCTCCGTTTCTCTGCTTTCCTTCCTCCCATGGGTGGAGCCGCGCTTGGAAAAGTTGGGTGGCGGTTGCTGCTGCTGCTGTTTGTTTCACATTGAGGACCGGCTGGAAAGAGATTGTTGTTTGAAATCTTTACATTTTTAACGTGGCACCGGTTTTCGTCCCACAGAGCGTTCTGCTTTAAAAACTCTTATGTATCTGGATGACAGAAATTTGAAAATTAGTCAACCAAATGATACGGTGTTGGTTCGTAATATGCTTTCGTTTATATTTTAAATATACAGTGCTGAAAATAAATGTTCATTTCTGTTGCTGAAAGAATAGTTTTACGTTTGATAATTATGGTGAATGTGGAAAAAAGAGGAAAAAGTATCCAGCTTAGGATACAGCAGAACAATGCAGGGCATGCAGTTATTTTCGTCATCTAATATGTCAGCATTCAAGAATCTGAACCGATTGTTTAAAAAAATCTTGTACTTTGTTTCTTTTGTGCTCACTTCCAACTTTGTCATCTGTCAGAATGCAAAAAAAAAATTATCCTTCTATAACCATTGACAGGATAACACAAAAGCTGTCTCCAGGTCGATATTTTGCAGCAATATTTTTAACATACGAACAGTAGTTTTTATAATTTCACCTTGGTGCTCAACCATTTATTATCGTATCAGAAGCATGTCAGTAATTCCTTTCTAAATGTCTGCTTCTTTTAGCGCCGAGACCCACATCAAGGGCTTCACACTGAACGATGCTGCCAACAGCCTCCTCCTCATAACGCAAGTTAGGCGGGATTATTTGAAAGGTATGTCACAATGCTTGACCTTTACGTCACATTAATGCCTCTGCAGATTTTTCTTGTAACGCCCTTCGAATACTTGGATAAAGGAGTCCATTTAGCAAATTACCTGCTTATCAAGAGCCTTTTGTGGTAGCTGAGAGACGTAAATTACTGTACATGCATTTATAATACAGCTTGAATATGAATGTGCTTGTCATTTGACCACTTAGTCCAGTTTCCATTCCATTTAACACAAGATGGGTTTTCTTAAGATGAATCACAGCTCTTCAGACATGCAAAATTTGTGTTCCAGAACGAGAGAAAGTACAGGCTTTCAAGTGCGTTAAAATTCACAGCACAAGTCATTTTGCTCTGGAAATTAACATACTTTAGAGCATCTGAAACAATTCCCAGCAGTTGTTTCCTGCGTATCGTGTTGGTTGTGTGTGAGATAGCAAATGAGTTAAATTGAGTGTTAAATGTGTGGGATTGTGCATCAAATGATTATAATATTGATTTTTAAAACTTAATCTAATACTTTTTTAATAGTTCATAATACCAACAGCAATAAAAATATGAGGCCGGTTCGGGGTGAGAGTTTGCGGGTTCTCGGTCAGAGAGGAGCACCGGCAGGCTGGGGAAGCTCCGACTTTGGGAGTCGGGTGAGGCTGGGGGCAGTTGCCTTGGGTTTGTCACCAGTGAGATCTGAATCGGGAGGTTCCTGGAGCAAGTAGTGCCCTAAAGGGAGAACTGGGGGAAGTATCATCTCTCAGGAAGTTTCTGCCTTTGACTCTTGGCACAGAAGCACCAGTTTTGCCCACACTGTGAGACCCGCTGCAATGAGCTGTGAGAGCGGCCTCTTCCGAGAGGGCAGGCTAGAAACCCCAGCACTGATCTCTCGGGCCATTCCAGCCTGGAGTAATGGCGTTGTTGTGCATGTTCCTTAGGAAGAAAAGTTGCATCTGATTGTGGAGCTTACGTGTTGCTTGTCATGCCTCATCACACTGAACCTTGGCCATCTCCTTAATTTGTTGAGGACGCAATATTTGAGTGGTGATTTCTCCCTTTGCAAAATCTCCACCTCGGAGGTCCACAGACAGGCTTTTGGGACAGATAGCCTTAGGTCATAGTTGAGTGGATAGCATAAAAGCTTGGGGGTTAGGGGCGGCTATTTCCAGGAGTTTAAAACAGACCTCAGAACCCCTTTTTGTTTAATTGGTATTTGAGGTGGGGGGGACAGGTAATCAGCAAATTAATTAAAAGCATTGAAAAAGTAAGCATGCTTTCTCAACAAGTGAGTTCATTTTAGACATGGAGATAAGGACATGACTTTTTTTTTTTTTAATTTCAAAAGGTTTCTTGTTTTCTTTTTTTAACCGGATTGAATTGGGTCTGACTTGGCTGCTGAACTTGCATTTCCGCTGCTGTGTGACAGCAGCCAGAGAAGGCCTGTGGTTACCCTGAGTCTGCACTTCTCGGCGACTCCAGCTTGAGCAGGGGTTTTCTGGGGCCACGCTCCGGCTCCCTGCTTCCTGCTCCCTGCTCCCCTCCATGGCTCACCAAAGCTCATAGTTTTGAAAATCCCTTTATGTTCTCTCTTTTCTTTCTCACCCTCAGCTAAAATGGAAAGAAAACGTAAAGCCAATTAGATCTTCGTCTCCTTGTATGAACTTATCGGTTCTAGAATACTTATAGCCCACCCATAGCCCCTTGGCAGTCTACTCTTGATCAGTAGTGAGCCGTGGAGTAAATGTGGGACTGGAGGGAGTTGGGGAAAGGGTGCCGAAGGCACGTCCTGGAGAGGACGTCCCATGCTGCCTTTGGGTGGACGTGAAATGAACCGCTTCCACCCCGCTCTCCCACGCCAGCACCCTGGGATGGCAGCCCAGCACTGTGCACTTGGGAAAATAATTTTATCTTTCTGTGCCTCCCTCGTCACATTTGTATGATCTGGCTTGAGCTGTGTCTGGTCATAAACACTCAGTAAGTACTGTCCCCCGGTGCACCATCGTTCCCTTCCTGTCGTTGTTGCTGTTTTGATCTTGGCTCATGAGGATATTCAGAAGTTGATTATCTCTGCATGATCACCAGGGGTGAAGGTTTTACCAAGCTTGCTTTGTATAGACTTTATTAGTCGTATGCCTGATATTTTTATCTTGTTTGCATATGTTCATTTAAAAAAAATTACTGGGTATACTTTTTAAACTGCCATAACTACTGGTTGAGATTATACACCTGGAATAATTGTGAATCAGGCAATAATTCAATTATAAACGTGGAATTGACCATGTTCTTTACTGCATTGCTTTTCCCGGACTGTCTAAGTCTTACCTGTGCCCCATTCTTCTGTGGAAGATCGACTGTTCTTATTTTGAAGTCTGCATTGAGAGTCTTGGTTTTGTTACAATGCTTTCAGGCTGTGACGCCCCAAAATTTTCTTTGATGACTGTGGTGGGTGTGTTCAGTGTTGCATCTGCCCCCCAATCTACTTTTTCATTTAGTGTATTATAATTTGGCTACGCTTGCACAGAAATCAGTTAATCAGGATATTTCACATTGACCTCTAATCAAGTACTTCTGTGTTACTTAGCAAACAAATGGACGTCCTTAACTATATTACAGAATTAGTTGTACTGTATTTTCTTCATAAAATGAATACCAGAAACATACCTCCCCAGTGGCTTATTATGTAAAATGTATTTGTCCTTGTGGAAGCTGACTGTCCCGGTTTAGCTGTTCTCGTGTGATTGACCCTGTTTGGACAAGGCGAGATGCATTGTTTTGCAAGAAAGAATCAGGGGGCTCTCGGGAGTTTTTTAGATAATCGTGTCATTGTCTACCATAATAAACTCTGGGACAGAATGAATGAATGTGGGTGGAAATTACTTATTTTTAGAATACTATTCCTTTTTTTTTTTTTTGCTTCTCTAAACTTTTCAACTTCTTTGTACCTTCATTGAAACCAATCTCTATTATCCCTGAATGGAATCTACATTCTGTCACTAGCATTTATATTTTACCTGGGGTTTAATGAAATTTTCTGCTCTCAGATACCTCCTGCACAGTGAAATACATATTTATCTTTTAATATTGCTCATGAAATAGTAATATGTTCTATGACCTAGGATAAGACTCATTTTTTTGTGTGTCTTGCCATTTGATGCCTATGCTTAGAAGCTAGTTTTCAAAATGCCTTCAAGTAAGTGCTGGTGTCATAAGGAAACCCTCGTCTCCTGCTCATATGTTTCAGAGGCTCTGGAAACACTGAAGACGGCCCTGGACCTGGAGCAGCTGCCTTCCCGGGTGGCAGTGACTCGCCTGGTACAGGCGTGCGCCTTGAAGGGAGATGTGGAAAGCATACACGCAGTTGAGAAGATGGTCAGTGGGTTAGAGAATTCCATTGGACTTTCCAATATGGTTTTCATCAATAACACTGCTTTGGCGCACATAAAGAAGTGAGTAGTATATTTGCGCTTTCTTTCATTGGATCTTGGGAGGAGCATTCTCTCACGACTACTTCTTAAACCTTTTTTACCCTACTTGAACCCCCTGTCAACTTTATAAAAACCAGAAAACCAAACTCCCTGCCATCCAGTCCATCTGTTCCATACAGAGGAGAGCTGCCCCCGACCTTTCTGAGACGTCCTCCTCATGCTTCCGGGAAGCCGCTGGTGGTTTTGAACTCCTGACTCTGCAGATGGCAGCCTGACAGGCGGCCACCGCACCCCCAGGGCCCCACAGGAAATGCTGATGCCAGCTGCTCGTTCGTCCCTGATAAATAGAGAATGATTTTATCTGTTCCAAAATTGGTTTTAACTTTAAGTATCGCAAGGAACAGTTTCACATCATAAGACTGCTTCACAGTTGCTATGTGTCGGGGCTACTGCTTATGGAAACAGTTTGTTACAAAAGATGAGAAATCAGCTCTCTTGTTTTGCCAGCAACACTTACTAGTTACTCTTAATATTACTGTGGGTGGAAGGTTCAGGGTGTTTTGTTTTGCTTTTATGTTTTAAAGCTATCTCCATAAATCAAACTTGAAACTTTTCTTTTGATAAAGAGAATGTAATTGTATTAAGTTTGAAGATAATTTGTAAGTTAGATCTGGATGAATTTTAAAATGTTACCATAAAAAAATAATGTTACCATATAAACCATCTCTACACAATATGGGGTATATATTCTCATCCAGTGTTAAGTAATTCTTTAAACTCCACAGGAAATTTTATTTTAATGAGGTTTCTTTGTTGGTTGAGGAATTTTGATATTTGGTTTACAAGTTCAACATAAAATTGGTAGTATAACGTTGGCGTTCCATATTGTACTGTAAGCATCCGTTTGTTGATTTACAAACCAGAGAGATGGTCGTAAGTACACCTGTGTATCATAGCTAGTTAAATGGAACCAATTAGGTATTTCTTTGTAGTACAGAAAAAAATAGTGGGGGGAGAATTTTTATATAGCCCATATGCTCCAAATATTATATAATAAAATAATTGATTGGACTGTGAGTTAGAGATAAGAAAATTTACTTTTGGAAGATGGTGGTTTTTGTTTTAACTTTCTATTGTGAACAGGCAGAGCTTACATTTCATATAACCAGCAGCTTTTGTAATAAGTCTGAGATGACATCAGTTATTTTTACTTTGTGCGGTTGTGACCAGCTGTGGCATCTAGCAGGATTCCATGCTCTCTCCAAAGAGCGACACTCTCACATTACATATTTAAGATGAAGCATTTTCTATGCTCTGTCAATTCTACGCACATTTATTTGCTCTGGTCTCTTCCTAGAGCAATCTTTTAATGTCAGAAGCTACTTCAACCCCTACTTCCACTAGAAACCACTGAGTGACCACCTTGCTGGCAAAAGGTGCTGGGATTCTGGTTGCTTAATGCTACTTATTCGATTATCCATAAGTCTCTTTTTCATTTGATTATGCATAAGTACACTTTTCTTTTGAGTGAATCCAAAAGTGAGTAGTTTTCCTACTAAAACTTTACTACTTGTGGGCTGAGCCCCGGTGGCGTAGTGGTTGTGCGCGGGACTGTGGCCCACTGGGACGGAGGTTCAATTCCAGCAGTGGGGCTGGGCCTCCTACTCCCACCACCAGAGAGCAGTGATGCCCCCCCCCCCCCCCCCCCCAAAAAAAACCCAAAACTTTACTACTTGTACCTAAGCAATGCTGACCGTGGGTTTCCCTCTCCTGACAGCAATAATGTCACTGCTGCCGTGGAGAACCTGGAGGGCATGCTTACGTCGGGGAGTGCAGCCGTGGAGCCCCAGTTCTTTGGCTTAGCATACTTATTCAGAAAAGTCATCGAGTTGCGGCTGGAGACGGCCCTGGAAAAGTGTAAGTTCTTGCTAAAGAACACCACTCCTCTCTCTAGTGTGGCTGCCACCAGGTTCCTCTGGAAGCATTTGTCTACTCTTGTAACAAAGGCTCTTTCTCACCTGTCCTTTCCCCAGTAAGCATCATGGCAGAGAGGTTGGCCAATCAGTTTGCCGTTTACAAACCTGTCACCGATCTGTTCCTCCAGCTGGTGGATTCCGGCAAGGTGGATGATGCCAGCGCTCTTCTACAGGTATGCCCCAGCAGCTCGGGGCGGGCGGGCGGGCGGGCGGCTGGTGAGAGTGAGTGGCTGGGAACTTGCTAGACACGGGTGAGCGGGTGACGGACAGAATGCTGGCCGGGAAGGGTGGCGCTGCTCGCACCTGTGCAGTCCTGCGAGTCAGGGTCACCTGGCTGTGGTTGGTGGTCTGTGGGAGGGGGGCACGGGCTGGGCTGAAGTGCTTGAAAGACAAATGTTTCTGGGCAGATAGGTAAGAGAAAACAGCCATTCCTTTGATTTTCTACTTTAATTTCGTTACTGCTCTACGTACTGTGCATCACCATGGAAACACAGTTTGCAAACAAAAAGTAGGAGATGTTTGCTTTCCCAGTACAGCTTCTCGCCTGAGTACTCAAACATTCCCAGAGCCTCATTCAGGGGTTTATGAAGAGTTGAATTTGCCTCCTATTCACTTGTGTGTCACAGACACATTAAATGACAAATGCAGGTCTCAGTGGCCTGCACTCCCGGTGAAATTAGCAATCTTCGGGGAAGGAGACAACGGCATTCATGCCACTTTAACAGCACGAAACAGGAAGCTGCGCCAAGTGCCGACGGAGCGGTGGGTGATCGGAGCTGCCACTGGCAGTGTACACAAACAGGCGCTGCTGGGGGCCTTGCCCAGCAGGTGGTAGTCAAACAGACACCGCGATCCCGCCCCGGCTGTGTTTGTGTAGACTCCGGTGTCACGTGGAGACCGGGGGCCTGTTTCTGACAGTAAATAATGCAGTACTCACATCTCCCCAGCTGCCAATGTCCTCGGAGGAAGACGGGGAAGGTGTGGCGGCCCCCATGCACAAGAGCCTCGCTCCTTGTCCTGGACGTTTGCCTGACCCGACGGCAAACCTCTCGACAAATTCTGGAGTGTTTCCTTGCTGTTGGCAGTTTTGTAAAAAGTGTGAATAGTTCCCCCTTCAAGAACTTTCTGCTTTGTCCCCGAGTGGGGAGCAGTTCTGGTGGGATGAGGTTTTATTTGCCCTCCCTTTAAGAAAGGGGAAGTTGATCTGAGGGGGTCTTCAAAAAGTTCGTGGAAAAAGGGAATCGAGAGGCACCTTTCCCATCAACTCTGGCAGCCCCCTGACAGCCAGGGATTTGTCCGTACTTTGTGCTGACGGGACCCTGGAGAGGAGCATGCTGGTATCTTCTATCTCTGTGTATGAGGGGGGGGGACACAACAAACGGAGAGGAGTGCGCCCTCCCCCTCCCCCCCAGGCGGGGCGCGTTCCCAGTACCAACGTCTCCCACGAGGCGAGCATCGAGGGCCTCACCCTGGTCCGTGTGCTCTCTGGTCACAGTGCAGTTTCTCCTGAAAACAGCCTGGCTCGAAGCTTATTTTTGTGATGGCCGATTTAAAAGTGCAACATCCAGCCATGAGATTTTGTTTCCTGCTCAGGAAAAATGCCTCAGAAACCTGGGATGTTGAAAACAGCTTTACAAGGAAGCAGGGGGGCGGGGGCGGTGTTACACAAGTGTTGTCCGAGTGGTTTTCTTGTTTCAAAAAAGGTGAAATGTCAATGGATGACAAACCTCTTTCTGGACACCTACCCACTTCTCAAAGGGACAGAAATGTCTACGCGTATTGCATTCGGAGTTCGTTAATCAAGCGAACGAAGAGGGACGTGAAAGGGCAGCGATTTGACAGTGGAGAAGAGGTGAAGGAAAGAAAACAAGGGAGGGGCTGTCGCCACCCAAGCGGTTGAATTTGACAAATATTTCCAAGAATGGAGTCCCAAATTTGACAAATATATTGAGCTTAATGGAGAGTAATAGAAGGTGATAAGGTTGTTTTGTAAAAAAGTTTAAATGAATAGCTTTGAAAAAAACTTTACTGAGTTCTTTCGGGGGGCACCCCTTAGTGTATCTAAGCTCAAGGGACCAGACCTCCCGCTTTTGGCAGGACAGTCCCGATTCTAAACAATTTTTCCCACGTCCTGCGGCGTATTTAAAAAGTCCCAAATTTTGGAAAGAATGCACGACAAGCTAGGGAATGGTGGAAGAACGGGAAGAGAATATACCCCCTGGCAATGGTGCCCCGCTTTATCAATATTAAAATCTGGTCACTGTAATCTAAGCATCTTTTGTAGGCATTCGGTGTATGAGTGGACTTTTAGGCAGGTCGTGGGAAAATTCCAGTGTCTTTTAATCTCGTTTTCCCATAAGCTTTTTGAAGCGCCCTCAGAATTATGCATGTGACTGCCCTCACTCTGCGGTAACCTACCGTCCGCCTCTTAGGGAGGGAGACTGGGCTCTCTGCGGGCTCAGAAACCCACGCGGCTGGTTCGCTGTGAGGTGGCCTGGGCCCAGTGGCATTGAGTTTGCCTTTGGGGCCTGCCTCTTTTCTAGGCTTTCGGGGCGGGGGGGGGGGGGTTGCAGGGAGGCTGCCGGTGCCCTCTCTGGGCGCCCCATCTCAGCGCTCCTGGTGACAGCTGACTGTCATGTTCATTCCCACTGCAGACAGAGAGAAACCCTTTCCCCAGCCTTTCTGTGCTGTCAGACAGCACAGCCTGGCTCTAGCCGCAGCAGGGAAGAAAGAGTACTTTATTCACAGATGTCGAAAACATCACTGGATAATGTAAATCTTCCACGTGTCCCCAAAAGTTCCCTTTACACCACTCACTTGAGTATTGACAGTGTTTTTAAAGCTTTAAAAGAGCTGCATGCTCTCAGAAACTTAGGAGAGTGACATCTATGATGAGTAGAAGCTAAAATATTGTCTTGCCATATTCGATTGTACTGTAGCATCCACGAGTGGATAGACACTTGATTTATCTGGTCTGTCATATAAACTTTTTTTTTTTTAGTTTAACTTCTGTCTCTTTCTCAAGCACTGGCTGTCTGTTGCAGTGAAAGCCTTTTATAAAATAGAGAGATTGAAATCAGTCCTTTTGTATGCATAAGTGTAGGTAATTATACTTTAAAGAGAACTTGCTTTGTACATTTTAATTTTTATAAAGAAACGAGCAGTTATCTCCCTGACACCTTATTAAATGTATAATTAACCTTATGATCCCGGGCTCACTAGTGAATGCTTGGCAGTATAATTGGAGAGGAATGGTGTTTCTTTTTTTCCTTTCTTTGCGGTCCTAAACCTTACTCCACGGTTGTTGAAGGCGCCGTTTAATCTTCCCCTTTTCCTTTTAAACAAACTTTACACTTCTCGTGCCAAAGGCACCATCCACCAAAGCTCCACCGAACTCGTGCTTGCTTCCTCTTTCTCATTGGAAAGAAAGTAGTTCACCCCTTAGGCCTTCCCCCGGTAATGATACCCCGCTGTGTGCTTGTGAACTCGCTTAATTGAAAACACTCACCTTGGTCTGCTTGTTTACCAAGAATCCTCACTGTTTCCGTCTCCAGAGATGTGGTGCCATCGCCGAGCAGACCCCCATCCTGTCCCTCTTCTGCATCCGGAGTTCTCGGAGGCCCGGGAAGGTACGGCGCTTGACTCGCTGACAAGCCAGGGCTGTGGGAAGGTACAGCCAGCCCTGCTGGCTCGGGGCCACGTCGAAAAGCCTAACCCTGAAGGAAGGGCGGGCGGGAGAGAGGGAAGAGCTGCTTGCCTGCACACTTCCCTGCATCATAGGGTGTGGTTGGACGGTGACCTCTTCGTCCATGGGGCTGCGCACAGGGACATTGGAATGGGAGAGAGCACAAGAAATAGCATAGATGCGCGGCCGGGGCTCCCTGCCAAATACTCCCAACAGGCCTACTTAGACCCCTCCAAACTGGCTCTGGTGCCAGTGAGTGCTCCCAGGGTGCCCACCCCACCTCATGAACACTATTGTGTGTGTGTGTGTGAGTGAGAGAGAGAAGACAAGGCCATGTCCCGGGACAAAGTAGGGTGTTTTCAAAGCATAAGCGCCCATTTCAGAAACATTCTTGAGATCTTGTTTCTACCTGTCCAGCACCAGAAACCCCATTCTTTTCTGTAGTCATTGTCCTGGGGGCTCTCATAACAATCCATACACCAACTGTATCAAGCATACTTGGACATGTGTTGCCAGGAGCATTCTCTAAACTTTTATTTTCTATTTGAACCTTTGGTCTCAGCTCCTCCTTTTTTCCCCTCATGCCCCACCCTCATGACCCCTTGATAAAAATTTTTTTTGACATTACTGCCCTCTGGTGGTGGGAGTAGGAGGCCCAGCCTTTGCTCCTGTGGAGCCGCTGCTGGAGTTGACCTCCATGCAGTGGGCGGGAGTCCCGCGCACAACCACTATGCCACCGGGGCTCAGCTCCCCCACCTTGATCAATTATTAATCATTATTGTTTTCATATCTTACATCGACCGCTGTCTCTCTTCTCCCATGTTGGGGGTAGGGGGCGACGACTGTTAGGTATTGATGACTGTGATCAGTTTTCCCTTCCTCCTACCCTCCTGGTTTCTCTACTCCCATTTCTGTTCTTGGGGGTGTGTTTTTGACCTGGATTCCTTGTGTCGTGTACTGAGCCCTTTTTTAACTGCACTCGTGTACATGCTCCAGTTTAGACACCTGAAAGGCAGGAGTGGGGTCATGATAGTGGGGGTTGAGGAAGCCTTAAAAGAACCAGAGGAATATTGTGTACTTCATTTGTGTAGTACTGTCCCTGGTTGACTTATCCCGCCCTTGTGACCCTTCTGGGAGGGGATGTCCTATTCTCTACAGATGGATTTTGGGTCTCTGCTCTGAACCACCCGCCCCCCCCACCCCACCCCCTTGTTTTGTTTTGTTTGTTTTTTTTTTTTTCAGGCATCACTGCCCTGGTGGTGGGTAGGAGGCCCAGCCTTTGCTCCTGGGAGCCGGAATCGAACCTCCATCCCAGTGGGCCGCAGTCGCGCGCACAACCACTACGCCACCGGGGCTCAGCCCACCCCCTTGTTTTCAACCATGTTTTTTTGGTCTGGGGTCACCTGATTCCATTGACACCTCATTCGTGATCACACAAGCTGCTGTGCTTCTCCCATGTGGGCTTGTTGTCTCTCTACTAGATGACTGCTTGTTTAACTTCAAGCCTGCAAGACCCCAGACGCTGTATTCTGACAGCTGGACATCATCAGCTTTCTTCACCACATTAGCTTATGCACTCATTGTGCCTTCAGCGATCCTGTCAGGAGGGTGAGCATCAGAGAATGCCAGGTCCTCAGAACAGTGTGCACTTGCGTATGGGAGGACTTGAGCAGAGACCCAAAGTCTGCCCACTATTTCAGTGTATTGCCATATGGCTATATGTTCATAAACCAATACCTCCCTTTTTATGAACTAATGTATTTCCATGACCCAACCTGTGTTTATCCCTCTCTCCATAGCTTTGCTTCCTCTTTCATCTGAGGAACCCTAGTCTTAGTTTCTTGGGACACATTGGGAAGTTTCCTGCCAAGTGTTAGTTCTAGTGTTTGTTTATAATGTAACATGTTGTTTCCAGTCTGATTGCTGAAGTTTCTCGTAGTTTGCACACACACATTTTTGTTTCTTTTCCAACTTACCTAACTACACTTTTTAATCTCCAACTTGTGTTAAAACATCCAGGTTTTAGCAAATATTTAGTAGTCTTTTGAATTTTCCCATTAAAGAGAATGGTGTGATATAAAAGTATAAGTAATTAAAATGGTGTGATATAAAGTGTAAGTAATCCCCAAAGTAGCAGTCAATCGGCACCTGGGGCTATGCCAAGTTCCCCCTGCCCTGTTCACGACGGTAGGAGGGGGGGTCAGGCAGGGGTGGCGCTGGGGGCTGGGACTGTGCAACAGTTTAGTAGGTCAACTTAGAATCTCCTCCCCTCCCCCAAGGACTCAGAAGCACCCACTTTCCTAGGGGGACTGCCGGCCCAAGTAGGAATTGACTGCCCAGACAGAGTGGGGGCTGTGGAAGATTTCGCCAGTGGCAGCCAGGCAGTCAGTCTGGGTTTCATGTAGGGCACAAAAGTTTATAAACTCTCACTGATTAATCAGTGTGTCCCGGAAAACGCCCAGGGCTTAAGCCTGTGTCATCATGGAGGAAGTAATGCCGGGGGTCTGACCACACCGCTCCGAGAGCAGCAGCACCCCACCCCCCACCCCCTCCAAGTTGCTGTGAGGGTCTGGGCATGCTCCGTCATAGACCACCCACTCACTGCTCAACCATTCTGCCTTTTGCCTAGAGAAACTCCCGAAGAGACAAATACTATCTACTATCTTTTTTACTTTGGGGACTCTCCAGCTTTTTTGATAGGGGCATAAAAAAGTAGACATGAAAGAAACCACGCATGCAAGCGTTTAGGGAAAGCTGCATAGAGATGGAAAGGAAATTGCATTAACTTTTGAGAGATGCTCGTTATTTTGGCTCCAAGCGCCTGCGTCAGCCTCAGGTGCTCAGACGAGCCGGGGCAGAACATGAGCTCGAGTGGGCAGCTCTGTCGTGCCCGTTGTGCACCTCTCCAGATGCTCTGTCGCCATTTCAGGGCTCCGTCTCCCTGTGCTCCTGAGTCTGCGATGATGCTACCTGTCTTTAATCTTTTAGGCACCAACAATAAGATCTTTGTTAGAACTGATTCCTGAATTAAATGAAAAGGAAGAAGCATATGCATCCATCATGAAGATCTATGGTAATAAGCTTAATCTGCCTACCTTCACTACGTGATTTAAATATCTGCGACACAGCCACTAAGTCGCACGTAGCTCTCCCTCCTGGGGGTGCGGCGGGGCTGCCACACGGGCTACGCGTTTGTTGGGTGCTTACATGTAAGGGTGGAGGGCACGTTCAGAGGTGAATGACCAGCAGTGAGCATCATAAGCACCTGGAGAATTTTGTCGGTACACTTCAAAATGAGATTCTGCAAACTGGCCAAGGTGGCGCCCTTGGACCAAGGAGAGGCCCCTGGCCCAAGACCCCGGGCTCCTGCATAATTCCCTTGAGAAGTCGCAGAGTGACTCGTTAGTGTCTCTGCGGGTTCCTGTCAGCGCGGCCAACTGTGTGAGTCACGTTTGTGTATTGCAGTGGTGGGCTGTAGCCAGCTGGTGTGGACCCTCATCTCGAGTGTCCATAGCGTATAGCCACGCAGAGGCCCTGCCTTCCCTGGACCTCGCGGTGTGGCTTCAGCAGAGGAAGGCTGAGCGAGCCATGGGCCCTTACCATGGGCTCTGGGGCTCCAGTCTGTCGCCCCTATGCTGAGCACAGTCTCCCAAATAGAGCACTCATCCCTGCGCCTAGTGCCGCCCGTGTTGGGCACGCTGTTTCCCCTAATCCCCCACATCCACGGTAGCTGAGCTCAGGCTGGCTGGAGCAGTCACGTGGTGTAGAAACCACAATCCAGGAGGCCTTGAAAGACCGGGGCGGGGGGTGGACGGGGAGCCATCTTAATCTCTGACACACGTCTCTCTGTGTAGCCCTGGACAATGACGTTGCCTCTGCTAAAGCGCTATATGGACATTTGACTGCCAAGAAGATGGAGTTGAATGACCTGTTTCTGAAGCGTTACGCAGTGCTGCTGAAGGCTGCGGGGGAGACTGTCCCTTTCCCCGAGCCCCCGGTGAGCATCCTCGGGGAACACCCGTCCAGGCTGTGGGTGCTTTGAAAGCATGTGTGCACAGTGACAGGCGCTTGGGACGTGAGCACTGGGTCTTGGCTGGTTGTGGGAGACCAGGCGTACTTGTGAGCTTGCAGTGATCAGAGACCTTGGGGTCGTTCTTCCATCGTTTCTGCCGGCTGTAGTAGCGTTTCTTTCCTCTTTTTTTTTTTTTTGGGGGGGGGGGGGGGGGGGGAGGGCATCACTGTCCTCAGGTGGTGGGAGTAGGAGGCCCAGCCTTTGCTCCGTGGAGCTGGAATCGAACCTCCATCCCAGTGGACCGCAGTCCCGCGCACAACCACTACGCCACCGGGGCTCAGCTCGCGTTTCTTTCCTAAGCACACATCTATTGCCTTACAGTTCTGGAGGTCAGAAGTCCAAAATTGGACTCGTGGCCTAAAATCAAGGTGCCACTGTGACTGCATTCTTTCTAGAAACGCTTGTAGTGCCGCCAGGGCCGAGCACACTCGCTTCCAGAGTACAGTGTTCTAAGACTTTTAAGCTTTGTGTCCTCCCTTCCTGCTGGTAACTTCCCTCCTGTTATCTCCTCCACAGGAAAGCATTGAATTTTATGTGAAGCAGCTGAAGGAAGCAAAGGAAACCTCTTTGTGAATGAATGTGCAGGCCTGACGGCATAGTGTGTATATTTGTGACTCGTGTCTGGATGTTATTTTTTAAATGTATTTGAAAGGAACAAATAAATAAGCAAAAAATCCAACCTCTGCATTTTCACGCGTCTGGCCTGCACAGCATGCTCGGTGTCTTGCCGACAGTCATCAGGCCGTGTGCCCTTTGCTTCCCGGTGACCCTCAAGAGCATGTCGTCGGGCACGCGTCTCCGCTGTTTGACTTCTCCTGGTGTGTCTTTCGCCCCCTGCTCGTTTTCATGAACAGATTACTCTTCCTGTGCTCATAGACTTGTTGGCAAACGCTTACCTCCGGGTCTTGAGATGAGACAATGTGGTGGCCAGGGAGCTTTGCAGCTTGCTCTGTGACACAGCAACCCCTCCCAGGCTTGCAGCTCAGCCTGTCTCCTTTGGGCGACAAAGGTGAGAGTGAAAAGTCATCCTGGAGACATCAAACCTAGGCCTGGCTTCCACCGCTGCAGAGAGCCCAGGGAGTCGGGTGTCGGTGGTCCAGGCTACACGCAACCCCAGGCTTGTCACTTTATGCCTACGCCTTGTGAGGGTGATTTCAGGTCACCCTGGTTTGACACCTTGGTTTGCTTGTATCTTTAATGAATGAACATCATGGGCCAAAGCCACCCCCCTCCTGGTTCAGCTGCAGATGAAGGTCTAAATGCAAGCAGTACTGCATGCTACTTGCCATTTTCTCAGATGGGTAGTCATTGTCTTAAAATCTGTCGTACGAGGATCAGGTCGTCACTTCCCAGCATGGACGTGCAGAGGAGGGCAACGATTCACCTGAGAATATCCCTAACCTGCAGCTTTCTGATCTGACCAGGGACCTACTTCCCACCATCCACATGCAGGAGGAGGAGGAGGAGAGGAGGACGGGTATGCGCCTTGCTGTTACCTTGGTGACCGGGGCAGACCTTCTGCTTCCAAGCCTGCGGCCCACCTGCAGCACTGCCCTGGAGCTCTCCCTGGGCGCCGGCCACCAGCTCCAGGCTGGCCCTGTCCGAGGTACCTGGAGCCTCCCGCTTAGCCCCGCCATCAGTGATTCCCATGGGCCTTGTGTCTTGGATGCCCCTTGCTGGGCCACACTCATTTTTGTGTTTAATATTCACAGCCTGGGGCTCTGGAACGAGGCACGGTCTTGGGGCATAATCTGGGCTTTTCACTGAAACAGTACCGATCATACTCACGTATAAGCTGAGTTTTCCAGGACATTTTTAATGCAGTTTTTGTGGTAAAATTAGGTGCCTCGGGTGACGTTCAGACTGACTTATACTGGAGTACGTCTGGTGCCATCTATTTGTGTGGAGTAACTCCAAGCCAGGCTTGGGTACTGACTCTAGTACAACTTGGATGGGGTAGAGAATTACGATTTTTGTTTTGTTCTTTTACAATCCCTTAAAAGCATTTCTGAATAGCAGGCAGGGGTCACTGAAAAGATTACATGTAACAACAAATATCTACGACATGGGCTTGGCTTCTCAGAGTGTCGGTATCTCAGCGTCGCCATCTAGGTGAGGTGGGGTCTTTCTGAGAAAGCCCAGCAGCGCAGTCAGACGGGCATCGTCACTGTTGGAAAGTGTCGCTGTGCACACCTGTGTATGTGAGCTTATCATTATCCTGTGGAATATTTGCAATAAAATGTTCTCCAAACTTCACCTGTGGCTTCTTAATTTTGTCTTCATCATCTCAAATTTCTGCATGATTGCTTTACGACATCTCATAGACTTCAGTGTGAAACATACAGTGGCTTCTGCTAGGCCTGGGATCTCTGTTTAAGCAGCTCACATTCTATGTCTAGCTGAAAAACACACTGAAGGACTGCAGCTCTGTGCTTAGGGCGAAACATCCAGACCGGACATGGAGCTGTGCAGAGGACTCTGCCTCTCAGCATTGGGGCTGCTCGGAATCCTGTGCTGAGGGATGTAGGGCCATGGGACAAAGTTGTGGGGACACAATACAGCGTTTGGCTATGTGGTCAACAAAGGGATTTTATTACCCGGAACAAAGGTTCCAAAACTTAATTGACAGCTTGTTCAGAAAAAAAAAAAATTGAATACAGTCTAGCAATGTAAAACTTTGGTACTTTAAGCTATGATCCAGGACAGAATGTTGGTACTTGCTTTGGCAGCCCCTGTCTCGTGCCAGTGCCCCGTAGGGGCTGGTGTCACCCACCTTGGGAAACACCTAGAAAGACCATTTTCTCAGTCCATACATAGGTGACAAGCACCCACTGCACACCGAGTCCCAGCCTGTACCCTGCCCCAGCATGAATGTCGCCTCTGCTGGGATGGATGGTCTCTGGGGGCAGGTGTCCCCGGACACACAGACTTCCTCCACGCAGGGAGCTCTTCAGAGACTGGTGCTGGGTCTCTACCTCCTGGCAGTGGCTCAAGAAATGACGTGACCTGTCCCCAGTCTATGGTAGACCTGGGACCACGGGCCAGGCACAGGCATCTCTGCGCAAAGCTTGGCCCCCTTGCAGGGGAGCCACCCCGGTCAGCGACCAATTACACTGTCTGGTCACTTCGTATGAAGGAAGGAGAAAGAAGTGGCGCTTGTCTCCCGCCCATGGCTCCCTGTCACTGGGGATTTCAGCACGTGTGCGGCGGACAGGGTCCCAGCCCAGCATTCCTTGCCTTGTAAGGTAGTCTACCATTTAACCCCCTATCCAATGCCAGGCAGTGCCAAAGCTCGCAGATGCCAGGAACTAAGGGACTTTTGTTCATCCCAGTACAATTTCCTTCCTGAGCTGAGCACACTTTGGTACGTGTTTCTTTTTGTGTGTGGGGTTATTTTGGTGGGCATCACTGTCCCCTGGTGGGAGTAGGAGGCCCAGCCTTGCTCCTGGAGAGCTGCCTCTGGACTTGAACGGCCAACCCTGGGGGCCGCAGTCCCGCACACAACCACTACGCCACCAGGGCTCAGCCCGGGTACGTGTCTGTATAAAACCTTATTTGTGGATTTTCAGTGGAAGCAACGTGGTCGAAGGGCAGCGGAGCTGATGGCGGCAGGGAGGCACAATCACAGTAAGCTCTGGCTGCCAGTGTGCGATGCTGCTCTCAGCCCCGTGGGCTTTACAAAGCCCACCCTGGGGAGCCTCAGCACAAATGGCTGCATGAGCTCCTTCCAAACAGGCACCCTTCTTGCCTTTCTAAAAAGCAGGTAGAGCAGGTGCGTTTGACACTGGTTGGCCGTTGAGATCACTTCCCGTGAGCAGCCTCACCAGCCCGGCTCCCAGCTCCGGGTGCTTGCCTGCCGAGAGCCCCATTTCCTAGCTGGGCCCCTCACTCCCCGAGGACGCGCACCCCAGGCCTCTGCAGAGCTGCTGCCCAGAGCAGATCCGGCCCCTGAGGGGACCTCCCCGCTCGAGCCTTTCCCTTCCTCGTTCCTGATGTGCCTCGAGACCCAGGACCCTTCGTGCTTTCTTCGGCCCCCCCGCTTTGGAGGTGGCGTCTCTCCAGTGTGGGCTGAGAACGGCAAAGCTGTCCCTCTGCGCACGGCCGAGCTCCAGCAAAATGCCCAGTTGCTGCACAAAAGCGGAAACTGCAAACAGCAATGCGTTGTTCTGGTTAACGTGGGCGCCGCACTTGAGGCTTGAGCAGTTGGGAAGCCAGAGGACAGCGGGTGAGGGGGGAGAGGGGTGGGCGGGCACAGCCGAGAAGTTGCGTCCAGCTTTTTGAGTTGTGTTTCAAATTCTCAACTCACCCCCAGACCATGATTGTTTTCTTTATGGCTGCTGGCGCCCCTGGTTGGGGATCCACCTGCCTGCCCCCCGGAAGTGGGCTCAGGCAGAAGTCAGGGTGACCGAATTCTTGCAAATACACATGCTTTCTTGCAGGCAGGGACCTGGGGTGTGCTCACCACCCATGCAGGGTGCAAGGGTCACCCCTCCCTAGAGCCCATGCCCTGCTCCAAGACTGCTTGGGGGTCCAGCCCTAAGGTGCACCCAGAGCCCCCAAAGAAGGGCACGCTAAACCTTGCTGGAGGCGACTAAAATTTGAGTCTCGGTAGCACCCCTAATTCTAAGTCTGCAGTGAACACTTGGGTTCCATTTAAATACCAGGGCTGTAGACTTTCATCTGGGTCAAGACAAGAATTAGGCATCACGCTAGAGACACTTCTCCCAAGACAGATTTGTCCTTTTAGCAGTCCACGGCACTTTCAATATTCTCCAGCACACCATCAAAACGCATCAATTCTTCTTTGGATTTCTTTTTTCTTTTCCCCTCCACCCCCTCTTTGATCTTTATCCAACATCCGACTGTCGCATGGGATAAGGCGGTTGAAAATACCATGGCTAAGGGCAGGCTCTCCTAGGTCCTCAAAGTAGGGCCTTACTTACTGTTCAGTCATCTAAAAAGATCTTGTGCGGCTGCTTTCACACTGGGGCAGTGGAGGGGAGATGTTGCAAGACATCGCAAAGCCTGCAATACTTGCCATTCCGCAGAAACACAGCTGCATGGTGTTTTGACATCACACCGTCGTGAGCATGAAGGATCGGGTATCTTACTTAGGAAGATCGCAGCTGATGCAGGCACAGGCCCATGGAAGGGTATTCCTCTCTCCAACGGAGAGCTTCCTGCTGGCCCCGCATGCTGGGAGCACCCTACATGAACCAAGTCCCCAGTGATCAACCCAGACTAGCTG
>PVJH01011646.1:0-62601 GCA_004026705.1 Nesogale talazaci | reverse complement strand
CCAACCCACTGGCCTGTGCTCTTCCTGCATTCAGCGTCACTGCATGTGTTTCATGAGTCTGAAGAGGACATATGGTCTAATATCAAACTTATGAGTGCTTAAGCACTGACCTCTTTCCATAGTGGTATGAGAGTGAGTTCAACACATTGTGTGTGTATGTGTGTGTGTGTGTGTGTGTGTCTTCATTATAGGGTCCCTGCAGATAGAAAGGGGGAGGTTGTCAGAACTTGAAGAGTAAGTACAGAAACCAGTTTCTCTCTCTGCAACGCAGTGTCTGGCCTCCTCCAGTTTTCCTCATTGAGGAGTGAAGTTTCTTGAGATGGCTCTTCAGCCTAAGTCTCTGTAACTCCCACCAGATGATTGAGTGGGACTGTGCCTTAGCCATGTGGAATGTTAATAGAGGGATCGGTCCGTTTGCTGTATCATCCCCACCCCCCACCTCTCCCTTGGCCATAAGGATGCGTCACCTTTGAGACAGAAACAGAGAAAGCGCATTTCTGATCTCGGTCTGAAGTGGCAGAGGCTTAGAGGAGAGGCACGGAGACAGCGGTGCAAGAGGAGCAGCGCTCAGACTATTGGGCTGGCAAGGCAGAGCACCAGGGCAGCTTCCTGTTCCAAGGGACGGTGGGGCTGAGGGACTGAGGATCAGAAAGAGACTGGGCTGCTGGCGGAGGAGACCAGTGACTGTGCCCTTACTGTTAACTGATCCTAACTTGTGTTCCTCTACCGACCTCCCTAATAAACTCCCATAGGCGTTCTGGTGGTGGCTTAGTCTTATGAATCACAAGATCAGCCAGTTCAAAATCACCAGCCGTCTCAAAGAGAGAAACATGGGCATTCTACTCCTGTAAAGAATTACTATCTCAAAAACTCGCGGGGCCAGTTCTGCCCTGTTCGAGAGGGTCGCTGTGCAGCTGTGCCAACTAACTGGCAGTGAGTATTTCTGTTTAGGGGGTGGGGTGGGGTTTGGTTTAGTAAATTCCCGTAATTATGAGTATTGTCTGTGAGTTCTGTGTGGCCATTGCAGTAAGCGGTGGCATGTAGCATATAGGGAGTGTGCTCTCAGAGGAATGGTTGCTCTCAGAGGAAGGATGGAGGGTAGAGGTATGTCTGGCCCCCGCCTCTGGGCGAGAGCAAAGCCAGAGTGGGTCAGAGGTGGCCATCCAGACGGCGTACTGCAGCGGTCTGTTTGCTAGGGATTGCAGGGGTGATCTCATGAGTTTTTAAGCCTCTGAGTCTGCTCTTTGGGAATGGTCATGAGCTAATTCTTGAGCTCTTCAGCAATGCCAGGCTGCACCACCAAACCTAAACTAAATTCACTCTGAGAGTCCCGATAGGATAGGAGAACAGCCTGTGTGAGTTTAGGAGACTGATTCTTTATGGGCACAGAAAGTCCTGTCTTGGCTGAGCCCCGGTGGTGTAGTGGTTGAATGCGGGACAATGGGCCACTGGGTTGGAGGTTCAAATCCAGCAGCACTCCCCAGGAGCAAGGCTGGGCCTCTTACTCCCACCACCAGTGGGCAGTGATGCCCCCCCCCCAAAAAAAAGTCCTGTCTTATGAAATCTCAGCTTGACCACACCCCCTCCTTTCTTCCCTGCCCCAGAGGCCACACCCACCATGTTGATGTTGCTGAATAGCCCTGTAGGCTGAGGTTGTGTGCTTGCATCAGCCCTGCAGCCATTGGTCCATAGCCTACTGATCCTAAACCTGGGAGAGAAGAAGTTAATAGTTGGAATTTCTACTCCGGCATCAAGAAGAAACATCCAAGATTCAAACATGGTCCAGAATTTGATGCTCTTCACCTCTGGGCAACAGTTGGGTTTGGGTTTTTTGACTTGCAGAGTCTCGGGTAGTGTCATAGGGTTAATACTCTTGGCGCAGTGCCCAAAGGTGGGAGGCCCAGTCCATCCAGAATTGCGTTCGAAGAAAGGCTTGGAAAGTCCACCATTACATACCCTCGTGGGCAGTGGAGGTGGGGGGGGGGGGGCTCTGACTCAGGACTGAGAGGACAGCAGCTGGTTGACTTGGCATGTTTGGATTTTGGTCAAAGAGGTGGCTGAGTGGCTATACATAGGAGAATACTGCATATACCTGCTCACTACTCTCCACATTCTGACCTCCCCAGTCCAAGTTCTGTGCCCAAGTCCAGCCAGCCTGGACTCTGCTGGGCCAGCAGGGGACTTTCCGCATATATCCACTCCCTTCCCTGAACACTGAGCCGCTCAGTTCCTGCTTTGCTGGGGCAAAAGAGGCTGCAGGCATTGTTCTTACAGGATCTAGAAAGGATGGGGCCCCAATGAGGAGTGAGATGCAGAAGCTATTCTGGGAGTCAAGGCAAGGAATTCATTTGTGAAGGCATCAGCTTCCCTGGGAAGGAAATGTTCCCTGAAAGGCTCACTGCCAACAAATTCTCATCTGCACTCGAGGGGAAGAAAGGCCATTTCCACTCGCTGCTGTGCACGTGGGAAGGGAGGAAAGACAGATATCCTGGCCGAGCAATGAACCTGGAGCTGAGTCTCTGGGGGAGGCCGGGTGGCCCAGCCTTCTCCCTGTGCTAAGGGCTGTGCTCTGAGATCAGCGATTTTCCATCAGGAAGACTCCGCAGCCTTGGTATTTCACCCCATTCCTCTTGCCCCGCCTCAGAAAACTCTGTGACATGTTTTTTTTCCGCAGGATCCATGATTCCAAGAAAGGCCGCAATGTGTCCCAGAGCGTGGGGCCTGTTTCTTCAGATTCTGGAAAGGTTCCTGGCTCTCACTACTGCTCTGACACACACCCCCCTCCCGGTCAGGTCCTCCCAGTGGGAGTCTCTGGTCCAGAAGTTCCTTTGAATAAATGCAATCATGTCATCAATTGCGTTCAGATCAGTAATCCAGTGCAAGGACGTTCAAATCCAAGCTGTATGCGTAACATTAACAACCACAATTTCAAAAGGGAGTTCTTGGTGTTGGTGGTGTTGGGGGCTGCTAAAGACACTGATTCTCATTAGGCATAATCCAACCAACCACCTCACGGGATTAGTTCTCTGGCTTTGGAGATTTGGGGTCATGGTTTCAGGAACAATCCCATCAGTTGTCATAATACAGTCTGCTTGTTTAATGTAAAAGTTATTTATCTTTAAACTTTTTATTTTGAATTAGGTGAACATGTACAGACCACACAATCAGTTTCAGAGTCAAAGCATTCAGACACATTTTCTTTCACCCCACCCATTGCAATCCCCTCGAAGTACATGATTTACTCTCTCTGCTCCGTTCACATTCCTCCTCCTCTCCTCACCCTCTGAACATTGTCCTTGGGTGAAAGCTGTCCCTTTGATCTCCAATGGTTGATTATTGTAACACAGTGGGAGGTCAGTTCCAGACCTGCGAGCCACAGTCTTTCAGGTCCCCCTTGTCTTGACCTGATGACCAATGAAACCTGGGCTCTTTGATGCTTTTCAGGTGGGCCCCACATTTTTCTCCCATGATACCTAGCACCTTCTAATATGATCCCTCTCGGAGCAGTTGGTCAGGAACCATCTGGTTCTGGACTCAGGGTTGTGGGGACTGCTAATTGCATAGCCCATTAATTCATTACAGTCACTACTTCCATACATCTTTCCATTTTCATTACCCTTCTTTCCTCCAGGTGAGAAGAAACTGATAGTTCTGAGTTAGGTGACTACTCCAGAGCTTTTAAGACCGTAGTCTCTACTCATGTAAGATGTAGAAGACTGTCTCTGTTAACTAGGTTGTGCTAATTGGCATTGGTGTTTCGTGAAACTGTGGTCCTGAGCAGCCAGGCCCAGCAAGTCATTCTCTCAAGGTGTTTGCTTACTTCTAAGAACTTTTCAGAGCACTGCTTCCTGTATGCTCCACCACAATATGGTATATCTTTGCTGGAAATACAGTGTTTTTTGGCCTTTGACAAAGGTCAACTGTAGGTGGATGAATTTCTGAGTTCTCAATTCTGTTCCACTGTCCTATGCATCTAGTGGTTATCCTCCTACCAGGTTATTTCAGCTACTATAGCTATACTGTCTTTTTTTTTGAGGGGGAGGGGGCATCACTGCCCTCTGGTGGTGGGGGTAGGAGGCCCAGTCTTTGCTCCTGTGGAGCTTCTGCTGGAATTGAACCTCCACTTCAGTGGGCCGCAGTCCCGCGCACAACCACTACGCCACTGGGGCTCAGCCCTATACTGGAAGTCTTAAGGTTGGTAAATGAAAAGTCTCCTATCTTGGTCTTCTTCTGTCTTAGTGAACTCTTTCTTTTCCGTATAAAGTTGGTTTTATTTGTTTTTCCATCTCTTCAGAGAATATGGATTGAGATTATATTCTATCTGTAGATGGTTTGGGGTAGGATCTACTTTTTCACAATGCTAGTTCTTTCCATCCATGAGCATGATATCATGTTCCATTTAGGCAGATTTCTTGTAGATGTGTTTTGTAGCTTTCTTTGTACAGATCTTTTTGTTTTTCTGGTTATATTTATTCCTAAGTATTTTATCTTGCAGCTGACTCTTGTAAATGGTTTCATCTTCCTGATTTCCTTTTGTGAGTACTCTGTTCTTATAACAGATTATGACTCACTCATATATATTCATGTCATACACTGCCATCTTTCTGAGTCTTTCTCTTAGTTACTGAATTTTTGAGATTTTCTTTGTATAGAACCATATCTACAAATAGAGATAATTTTACTTCTTTTTGGCCAATTTGGAAGCCTTTGTTATTCCCCTTACAGTACTGGCTAAGTCTGTCTTGAGTTTCTTTCTTGTTCTTCGGTTATTCATCAAAAGTGGTGCAGTAAAATCTCCTACTTCTTTCTACAATTGCTATGATTATGGTCCATCATCCAATGAACGCAAATCATTATATAATATTAGCGTTGGTCTCTTATGCTGAATTTTGCCTGAAAGTCTATTTTATTAGAAATTAATATTGCCAACTCTCTCTCTTTTAATTGCCATTAATTTGATAGCTTTCTTTTAATCCTTTGATTTTTTTTTGTTTTTCATCTAAGGCAGCAGTTTTCAACCTGTGGGTCACAACCCCTTTGGCAGTCGAATGACCCCTACACAGGGGTCATCTAAGACCATTGGAAAACACATATTTACTATGGTCTTAGGAACCAAGATACTGCTCCCCTGTATCCAGGTGGGTCTGCCCACATACAGATATGTCCCCATACTAGTACCTGGTGTGATGACATCATCGTGGCAACACATCACTATGCCCTATACAAATACAGGTGTATGTGACAGGGTTGGTGTCTTAATGAACTTCTGGGAACCACTCACAAGTGTAGAGAGGAGCTACTGTGTAGAAAGCAACTGCTGTGTTGAAAGCAACTATTGTGTTGAATAGTAGCTACTGTGTTGAAAGCAGTAGTATTGGAGGTAAAATGACACTTCATGAATTATGATTACTCCGTAAATGTAAAATCATGGACTGTAAAATCATAAACTACTGATATATATATATATATATATATGTATTTATATATATAACCATGGGACCTTAATCTGGATGCTGATTGGCCTTTTTAAATTCAGCTGTGGTTGATGTAAATACTGCCCCCTTGTGATAGTAACAGGTATATGAAAAAAACAACAACACAGAATGGTAAGTCATAGGAAACTTTAATGAACTGTAGTGACTGAACTATGCCATGTATCATCCTTTGTATTACTAAAACTATTGTTATAGATTGTTTTCTTTAACAAACCATCCCGTGACGATGTAGAGAAGAATGTCTAGAAATGAAAATATAGTGAGGATTTTTGACAGTGTGGTTTTCCCTTAATAATTTCAGCAGGAATTGAGAAACTGCAATGTGTTATTTATTGTGAAGTTCTATCAGCTGAATCTATGAAGTCAAACAAACTGAAATGTCATTTTGATAGCAAGCATCTGAGCTTTGGTGGTAAGGATATCACTATTTTGGAAGCAAAGTTGATGGACACCAGAAAGCCAAACTTGACACTGGTGGCAAGTACCACAAACAAAACATAGCAGCCATTGACTCTTCATGTGTGGTGGCACTCAGAATCATCAGAGCTATGAAACCTCACACCATTGCTGAGGATTTACTGCTGCCAGCAGCTAAAGACACTGCGTTATGATTGGAGATGAATTTGTTATGAAATTGAGTTTAATTTCCTTATCTAACAACACTGTCTGCAGAAGAATAGATGACATGTCTACTGATATTCCTGATTAGGTAATCCAGGAAATTAAATCTTCTCCACTTCCAACATTTAACATCCAGATTGATGAATTTACAGATGTTGCAAACTGTTCACAGTTACTGGTTTACGTGAGGTATATTAATGATGGTGATTTTAAAGATGAGTATCCTTTTTTGCAAACCTCTTGAAAGGACGACTACTGCACGCCATGTATTTGACACAGTTGCTTCATTTCTGATAGAGCATAAGAGCTCTTAAGAAAAGGTTTGTGGTGATTGCACAGATGGAGTTACAGCTATCCTAGGATGTCAATTTGGATTTCAATATTTGGTATTGAATGAGTCACCAAAAGTCATCAGAACTCACTTTATGATTCATCAGCAAATATTAGCAATGAAGACACTGTCACAGGAGTTACAAGAAGCAATGAAGTAATTGACGTAAGTTCTGTCAATTTTGTAGAGGCAAACACTTTAAACAGTTGAGAGTTTTTGCAACTGTGCAATGAGTTCGATGCACTGAATAATGCTCTGCTATTTCACACTGAAGTGAGATGGTTGTCGAGGGGAAAAGCTTTAAAACATATTTCGAGATCCGTGATTAATCAGAAAGCAAGTCTGAAGAGTTTGAAGTGCTTTTCAGCGATAATAGTGAATTGCAGAAAATAACTTACTTGGTTGACATCTTTGCTATCTTGAATGAGTTAAATTTATTACTGCAAGGACCAAATGCAATATCCCTTGATTTGTCTGAAAAGATCTATCATTCCAAAGGAAAACTTCAACTTTGGAAAAAAAATTTGGATGAAAATAAAATTTACACGTTGCATATCTTATCTGCTTCCTTTGAGGAACATGACATTGAGCCAGACAAAAGATTCCAATGATAATGTCTGTGAAAGAACATTTGCACATACTTGCAGATGAAATTTCCTTGTACTTTCCAAATCTACCTGACACCCCATTTGCACTTGCCAGAAGTCCATTCACAGTCAAAGTTGAAGATGTTCCTGAGGCAGCACTAGAGGAGTTTATTGAACTAATTAATAGTGATGCAAGGAGAATTAATTTCTTTATAACCAGTTACAAAATTCTGGATCAAGTGTTTGCAGTCATATCTTGTTCTGTCTGAGACTATGTTGCACCGTCTTCTTCCATGTGTTGTGAAACACAGTTTTACAACTTGTTGGTTATCAAGTCTAAATACAGAATATACTTGTTGTGGAAGATGAACTTCATTGTGTTCTTGCAAAGACTGCCCCAAGAATATCTGATCTGAGGAGAAAGAAGCTATCTCAATATTTCCACTGACATTGGCTTTTTATGCATACTGTCACAAAATGTAGCAATGTAGTTTACTGTTGCTATATGAAGATTGTTGCACATGCTACACCATGCTTCAAGACAAAATTTCATTTATTTGTAATTAGAAGTAAATATTTCACAATGTATAATTACATATTGTTTTGATGATAAATCACTATGCTTTAATTATGTTCAATTTGTAACAATGAAAATACATTCTGCATGTCATATATTATGATTCATAAACACTAGCAAAATCACAGTTATGAAGTAACAATGAAAATAATTTTAAGGTTGTGGTCACCACAACATGAGGAACTGTATTAGAGGGTCATGACATTAGGAAGCTTGAGAACCACTGACCTAAGGTGTGCCTCTTATAAAAGATGGGCCTTATGAGTCATATATAATCTCCTGTCAACTTGTAAAGGGGTGGACTTTCTCCCGTCAATCAGGTTGCAGCTTGATGACCTCTTTTGGAGGTGTCAAGGAGATAAAGAGCTCACTGGAGGCCAGATACAGCTATCCTCTGCCTCATCTTCCTACTGACAAGATGCATGGAGCTAAGCTGAAGCCCTAGAACTGGCAGAGCCACGTGGAGACTCATGCCAGCACTAAGATGTTTTCACCTCCACTGGATTCACAAGACTGACCACCCACTAACCTGTGGTCTTCCTGCATTTAGCTTCATTACATGACTGTGTGAGTCTAAAGAGGAATTGATGGGCTACTATTGACATATGGGGTAATATTGGACGTATGGACTGTATCTGGACAGGGCTTAGATGTTTTCTTAATGTACAATTGCGCTCTGATAGAAAGTTCTGTCTTACACATATGAGTGTTTCTGTGTTTGTTTCTCTAGCTAATACAGACTAACACAGTCCTGTTTTCTTTTTTTATTATGATTTCTTATTTTAAGGCATCACTGCCTTCTGGTGGGAGTGGGAGGCCCAGCCTTGCTCCTGGAGAGCTGCTGCTGGATTTGAACTGCCAAGCCAGTCGGCCACAGTCCCACACTCAACACTTCGCTATCAGGGCTAAAACCACTGTCCTGTTTTCTTATCCAATTTGCTGTTCTCTCTGTCTTGACTGGGGCATTTAATCAGTTTACATTCAGTGTAATTATTAATAGATATGACTACTTTATTGAAGCCATTTTGTTATCTCTCTTTGTATGTGTGTTTTGTTCTGCTGTTTTTTATTTATTTAATTTTCTGTCTTCATTTTATTTTTGGCTTTCTTGTCATTTTCTTCATCACTGTACTAGCATTTTCCCCTTTCTTATGTGGTGAAATTTACCTTCTTTGTGGTTACCCTATAATTCATTAGTTTCATCCTCACTTTAAAGCAGTCTGCTTTATCTTGAAATCTACTTGACTTCCTCTTCATTAGAAAGTCTGCAACAATTCTCTCTAAACGTTCTGTAAGGACACTATTCCCTCCCTTTGCAAACATCTTTATTGGAATTTGATATCTCTGGTTCCCTATTTTCAGTCTGCTAGACTTGTATATATATATATATATGTATATATATATACTGAATTCATTGCGGGGATCTATGTATTGTTGGCTAGCTATCTGAAGAAACCTCATACAGATTTCTCATAAGGTTGGTCTGTTTCTTTTAAATCCCCTTAATTTCTGTTTATCTGAAATGGTCCTAATTTTACTCTCATATTTGAGGGACAATTCTTCTAGGTATATGATACTTTGTTGGAAAAACGTGCCGTCACCCTCCCTCCCCCCGCCTGTTTCTGCCTTAGCTTTTGATCCAGTAAGTGTGAATTTGGGAGGTAAGCTAGGTGATCATGATTTCTGCCTCTTGTTGGGTGGGACAATGAGGGAGAAAAACAACAACCAACAACCAAATAAATCCAAACAAACAGACGAACCCAGACAAACAATAGCAAAAAAAATCCAAATATATAAAAGAAAACAAAAAAGAAGGCATAGGTAAAACAAACAAGCAAAAAACTAAACTCACCACTATGAAGTCAATGCTAACTCTAGGTGACCTTATGGGACAAGTACTTCCCCCTCTCGGTGTCTGAGACTGTAACTCGTTAAGGAAGTAGAAAACCCTATTTTTCTTTTGAGCAGCGACTGTTGGTTTCAAACTGCTGACCTTTTAAATTGCAGCACAATGCATAGCAGGACTCCACCAAGGCTCCAATAAGTGAAGGCAAGGGGAGAGAAAAAGAAAAGTGGAACAAGTCTAGCAAAAACACACAACGAGCAAAAGTACCAGAAGAAAAACATGGGAGCTTCTTAAACTATCGAAGAGGAAAGACACAGAAAAAAAGAAGGGATGTGAAAAAGAAGAAAAATCAAAGACAGGAAAGAGAAAGGCAGGCAGAAAGGAGGGGCAAGAACAAAGGAAAGAATAGGAAACAAGGAAAGAAGGCAGGGACTGGACCCAGAAAGCAGAAAACAGTGGAGAACTGGGTACCCCATATGGGTAAGCAGGTGAGCACCTCTGCCAGCCAAGGAGCACTTGGGGGAGGGGATGGAGGGAGTGAACCCACTCTTAGGGAGATTTCCTGTAGGCCTATCTGTTATCTGGGGCTGAGGACCTGACTTGAAGGAGTAGCTCACACGAACTCAGAGGGTGGCTGGGATCAGGGGGCTTGTTCCTGGAAAAGCCCTCCATGGGGTCCAGAAGGCAGCTATGAGCAAGGCACATGCTTAAGGGTGGAGTTCTTGACCAGCCGGGGATAGGGTCGGGGCTGGGGAGCTGCTGGTTCAGCTCTGTGTCTTCTGCTGTTCTCAAGGGATGCATGTCTGAAGGGGTGGTGCATCGGGAGCGTGTCTGTGTTAGTCTGGGTAGACTAAAGAAACAAACTCATAGATGTTCATGTGTATAGAAAGACCTTTATATACAGGAGCAATTGAAGACTGAGAAAACATCCCAGCCCAGTCCAGATCAAGTCCATAAGTCGGATATTAGCCCATATGTCTGATACCAATCTATAAAATCCTCTTCAGACTCACGAAACACATGCAATGATGCTGAATGAAAGATCACAAGCTAGTGGATGGAAAGTCTTATGGGTTCAGTGGTGGTGGAAGCATCTCAGCGCTGGTGTGGGTCACCACATGACTCCCCCAGCACCAGCGCTCTGGCAGCATCAGTGTAGCTTCATCATGCTCCTTGTCAGGAATGTCTCGCAGAGAGTGAGCATGTATCCCACCTCCAGCGAGCTACTTATTTCCTTAATGCCTCCAAATAAGGTCATCAAACTGCAACCTGATTGACAGGCTAAACTCCCCCCACCCCCTTCACTCCTAAATCTTAAATTGACAACAGATTATGTAACTACCACACTGATCCGCAAGGATGAGACAGACGGAGTAGGGACTGTTCATTGTTCAGGGCAGTGTAATAGGCCACAGGGTGGGGCCAGGTTGGGGCTGACACTTTCCCTGGCCACCAGAAGGGAGGATTCTGCCTTTGAGACACTGCGGTGGCTCCTGAACACATGCTGGCCATGGCTGCACTGCATCACATCTACCAATAGGCCAACTGTCTGTCTCTTCTGATGACATTTGTTCAGCTTCTTCTAGTCAGTATTCCCACCATTTCTCTGCCCTTTCCTCTGAGGTTCAGGGCTCTGAGATGATCATCTCCCTCTCTTCCATTTGGTCTCTTGTCTCATTGCAGTAGAGGGTCTCTGTAGCAGGTCTGCCCAAGCCACCATATTGTCATAGTCCCTTAATTGACATAACTTAGTTCTTAAAGTTTATGTTCTACCTCCCAGTAGGGGGTGTAGTGTCTATGGTCTTAAACACTTACAAGTATCTATCTAAGATATAATCATTGGTCTTTGACATTCGTCTGGAACAAAAGAGGAAGAAGGAACCCTCCCAAACTAGAAAAGGACTGCAGGACTCATTGATTACATAAAGCTTGTTCTCCTCTACCTCGGGGTCTAAGAATTGGATAGGGCCCAGCTGCCCCTGCTGATGGTTCTGGGCAGGAACATCCTAGAGAAATCATGGTTAGAAGGGGGAGAAATGTGGAACAAACCTTCCATTTCCTAAAGAATTCAGACTTACTGGATTATTGATTGCTGAAGAATCCCTGAGACTATGGTCCTGTGTTCTTCTTCAAACCTTGAATTGAGACCCCTAAAGTCAGTGTTAATATAGGTTACACTCAAGCACAAAGAGTAAAGATGATCACCCTTTGATATTATTTTATAAACAAAACAAAACCCTAGATAGGACCCAAGGGGTAACAGCCAATTAAAAGTAGAGGTGAGCTGGTTGGTGGAAGGGGAAAGGAGGTGAAGTCGATGGTGTGGCTGCTTGCCACACCATGGTCTTGTGTCCTGGTTGGTGGGAGTCACCTCTCACCCTTTGTGATGATGTCATCAGGTGCCCTGGAGTTAGTCCTGACTCATAGCCACCCTAAGTACCCCCAGCTTCTCCTCCCACACCATTGTTGTTGTTATTGATGCTGTGGTGGTGGTGGTGGTGGTGGTGTGGTGGTGGTGGTGGTGGTGGTATGTGTAGGAATCTACTGCTAGCTCCCCTAATCATCTTACTGTCAGTTTGTGGTTATAGGTTTGTGATGTTATTAAAATCTCTTTCACTAGAATATAACACCCCAAAAGGCAGGAACTGGGTCTTACTAATCCTGACATTCCATGGACCAGTACCAACCAAGCCCATTCAATAATGTGTTCTTTAAATCTCTCACCAGTGAGGAATGAAAGAGTGAGGAAATAGATGGTAATGTCAGCAGTCTTTTAAACCAGCTCTTTGAGACCAGACTCAGCTCACGCTAACTCAATCTTCAGCTTCCTTCTGATTATACCTAGACTTAGCAGCAAGGTGCCAAACCTCAAAGCTTAAGCTACAATCTAGTCCCATTGTACCCCTTTCACCTTCCCAAACTTTAGCTCAGGACTTTTGAACCCGATACTTTTGCTAGGCAAATACGTCTTTGTGGTAGAGAGCTGCCCTATGTATGGTACTCTGTTTAGCAACTACTCTGGCTTGACCCCAAGAGATGCTAGTCTCCATGAAGGGTGCTGGCCCAGGACCAACGACCAGGATGAAGCAGGACCTTGCAGTGCTCGGCTCTGTTGGGCATAGGGTTGCTCTGCGGCACAGCTGACTCCATGGCACCTAAAAACAGCAACAACCCTCTCTTCTCGACCCACAATGTCTCCTGGACCAGAAGACAAAACTCACTGCCATCAAGTCCATTCTGACTGACAGCAACCCTGTGGGACAGGGAAGACCTGCCGCTGTGGGTTTCCAAGACAGTAATTCTTTATGGGAGTAGAAGGTCTCTTCTTACTGCTATGGAGTGCTTGGTGGTTTCAAGCTGCTGAACCTGTGGTCAGCCACCCAACATGTAGACACTACACTATGTAGACACTACACTACCGTGACTCCAGACATTGCCAAATGTCCCCTGGGAGATGAGGGGCCTCTAGTGATGAGCTTTTGCTCCAGCCCTGTCTCAGCTTCCCCACAGAGGTGCCAAGCACCCAGAGTCTTGTCTCTGTGTGTCCTGCTCCCCATTCGGGGACGCTTCCTTTTTGTTCTCCAGGGCCCAACCCATATCTCTCCTTCTTTCTGGAATCCCTCCCTAATGTTCCCATTTGTACATTTGTAGCCATCATCATTCTTGTGTTAGACAGGATTCTCCAGAGAAACAAAACCAGGACTTTAATAATTCTCTCTATATATCTATATAGATAGATATCTAACATTAGAAACAAACAGTTAACTAATCTGTAAAGCAGTACAAATGACTCGGTGCAACTCACTTGCATGCGACAGCTAGTACACTGGCAGTCCTTCGAGTCTTGGGGGCCGCCGGGTAGTCCTCTGTAGAGCAATTCAGGTGACCCCACCACAAGCGGCAAACAGCAAGGCAGGTCACCCACAGTCAGCCCAATGACAGGGTCTGACAGTCCCCAGCTCAAGAGATGTATATTCCAGGAGCGTGGCGAAGCAGAGCTGGAAGGAACCTCAACTCACAGCGACACAGTCCATGGATTAGGTGTCCCATGGGTAATGCAGCTTGCAGATCAAGGCACGAGACAAACAAGGTATCGGGCTGATCCAAAGATCCAAGAGCAAGAGAGAGAGAGGGTGGGGGAGGGAGATCACTGAGTCATTTATAGCTCCACCCTTCAATTGATCTCACATGTGTTCATTGGCCATGTTGTCACACTGCCTACCAAACTTCTTTGGCCATGCTGGCACAACAAACCTAGCTATCACAATTCTCAAAACATTTCCATTGTACTTGAGCCCTTGGTATCAGCTCCTCATTTTTCTCCTCCCTCCCTTGTTACTTTATTTGTTTTTTAAAAATATAATCATTAGGCCTGGGAGGCATGAAGGAGACCAAGTCTGAGGGAGTAGAGAGGAGAAAGTTGTAGATTGACTTGTTCACCCTGATTCCTGGTTCCTTCATCATACCCTCGCCATGGGTCCGTCATGAGCAAATGCACTGCACTTCTCCTGGATTTGGACTTGGATATGTGGTTTGCTTTGATCCAAAATACACAGACAGGAGCCATAGGGGGCATTTTCTAGCCTAGGTGCCTCTGTTACTGCCAGGAGAAAGACATTCTGTGGCTGCTTTTCTGGTCCAATCCCAGGAGGATAAGATCGACATAGAATCTCCAGAAGTAGTGTTCCAAGACGTGGGAATGGCAACAGGAGGCCATCCAAGACCAGTGTAGATAGGGCAACTCCAACCTGTTCACAGACTGTGAACTAGAAGGAAGAGCTGTGTTTTCGAGCCACTGTGCTTGGGGGTGATTGATTATGCAGCAATCCAAGTAGTGTAGGAAGGAAGTCACCTCTCCAATCTTCCCCGAAGACCCACCCCACCATGGTACCTGTCATACAGGGTGAAAGGGGACCCCCAGGCCGACTGATGGCTCCAACCTTTGAGTTGGATACAAACCGATTCACCAGGAAACACCGCTCAGAGGGTTTTGACACCCAGTCCCAGGTGGGCTCATCAGTATACCAATGTCAGCTTTGCTCAGAAAGACTCCTTGCTGAAAATCCAGACATCGGAAATCAGTAAAAAAGGACCCATGCAGCTAGTGGAGCTGGCTGAAGAGAAGTTCCATCAGCACACATGGCCACCCACAGCTGGGGATGGGCCAGAGGGGATTTCCCGCGAGCCTGGAGCCGTCCAGCTGCCTGCACCTAACTAGGGCACCACCGTGCACACACTTCCTGATGCAAACACTCTGAGCAATAGGGACGACAAGATTACCCTGTGCAGCAGCTAATATATCCTCTCCCAAACAGCACATAGATCTTCTCAAGCCTCGGAGGGATTTATTACAGAGTTGCCCATTAGCATCAACACGCCGATGCTGGTGTCAGGATTTCCATCATGAGCCCAGTTCTAGGTGTTTTATAGGCTGGCAGTAAACCAGTGAGATAGGCTCTCCAAGAGCCTCACCCACAGTCTAGTCTGAGAACATTTGTCCCCAGAATGGCCAACACAGACCAGAGGGACACGGCAGCCTTTGACAGCTCCTGGCACCTCGATGTACCCGAACTGAGCCAAGGCTCCTTGAGACCCAAGGGCCTCAGGCAGAGGTGGGGGACCTTGGTCAAGGCAGGGCCACAGGTGGCTAGTGCTGTTGCTATGGCTGCTGGTCATTCTAACTCAAGGCGACCTTTGTGTGCAATGGAAAGAAATGCGGCCCCATCTTGCGCCCTGGCTGTGAGGAGTTGGCAGATTGGACCCGAGGCTTCAATGGGGTTTTGGCTGGCTGGTTTGTCAGAAGTCGATTCAGAAGACCCAGGCCTCTCTTGTTAGTTCCTTTCAAGTCTGAATACACCAACCACAGCCTTCCATGGTTGACGAGTGATAACCGAGCAAGAAGTGTGTGCTGACAAGATCCGATTCCTGAGCTCTACCGGGAGCCACCAGTGCCTCATAGCTGGTGAATTCTGGGTGCAAAGTCAGCGCCCACTGGCCACACAGGGACTAAACCCTTGGACTGTAACCAAGAATTCTGCCTTGAACACACCAGCTACTCCCCGGGAAAATGATGCTGCTCAGAGTCAGAGTGGGCTGAAGGTCACCGGGTAGGTACCAACTACAAGAGCACTGATGGTGCTCTGATTCAAGTGCTCACCCACGAAAGCGAAGATCGGCGATTCAGACCACCAGTGGGTCTACAGGAGAGACGACAGGTGTATCTGCTTCCATAATACCATGGAAAACCCTATGGGGCAGGGTTGCTAGAAACTGACTCCCCAGCACACAGCCATGATAACGACAGACACAAAGCAATGCTCGCGCTATGTTTTTAAGCGGTTAAAATGGTCCAGATTGTGTCATCTATTTTGATTATATTTGATTATATATTTTTAGCATAGTGAAATTAAAAAAAAAATCAGACCAACAGGACATTCTCCACTGTTGATTGCAGACGGGCTGAGTTCCCTTTGGCGCCCCTCACAGAGTCAGAGCTCAGGAAGGGCAGCAAGACCCCCAGCCTAGGAAGGCAGCATACCGGGAGCCCAGTGCATTCTGGGTGACTTTCGCAGCCAGCATGGCCATGAGTGGCCTGGCGCCAAGAAGTGTTGGGTCTGTCAGCATTCCTCACCCCCCCCCCACCCCCTGCTGAAGCCAGCCATTGGACCCTTTCTTCAGGCCCAGATCGAAATTAAAGTACGAAATTTGCATTCTGTTCCCGCAGGGCCTGGCTCTGTGACCTAAGCCTCCGGATTGAAATTCTTCAGCCCCAGGGAACTGCAGGTTCAAATCCCAGGAGGATTTCTGCGAGGCCTGGCATCCTTCTGAGACGGAGCATTTGAATAAATGCAATTTCGTGAAGGCAGACCTTTTGGAAGAGGCCTCTGGAAAGGAAAGGCAGAGCCCCTGGGGAAGGCAGGGGGTCAAAGTTCCATCAGGCTTTTCCCCCATGCCTTGCCAGATGTCATGCAGGCACCGACAACTTGGGGGGATACCAAAGAAAGCTCACAGAGCATCCCGTGCTTCGCTCCCCACTGTCTTTATTTTGACTCTTACATGAGAAAAAAAAATTCCACCCTCCACTTCTCAGCCCCTCCCCCCCTTCTCTCTGCCCTTCAGAACTAACCACAAGGTCGGCTATTCAAACTCACGAGACGCGCTCTGAGACAGAGAGAGGAGTGCCGTGTGCACCTGTAAGATGGACAATCCCAGAAAGCTCGGGGAGCAGTTTTTCTTTGTCCTATGCTATGGAGCTGCCAAGAGTCAGGGGGGCTATTTATTTGTTAGTCTCTGCCCCTCCAGTGGGCACGTCTTAGCATTAGGGTGGATTTTGCCTAAACACTGTTCCCAGTTTACTGATGAGTCTGCTTCTGTCTACCACAATCTATAGGGCTGATAGATTAGCACTGTGCTAGAAGCTCTAGACCCTCCACCTGTGTGGCCTGGAGCAGCTTCTATGACCCAGACCACAAAGTCTGACTTGAGCTGGCCCATTAAAAAGAAAAACCCAATGTCACTGACTCCACAGATGTCCTGAGCTTGGGGACCCAGAGGATAGAAGGATCTCCAAGGAAGTGCCCTAGGAGTCCTCTAATTCCTGAAGCAGGGACAGCAAGAAGGCACCAGAGTGATCACAGGCACTGGAGACAGAGCTGAGCCCTACACAGGTGGATGCCTCAAACTTCCAAAGTCCCCAGAGGCCAGGAAATACCCAGATCCTTTGGGGGTCCATTGCTCTCAGGACTCTTCTCTAAAGGAGAAAGTAGGAAAAGTTATAGAGTAGTGGTTCTCAACCCATTTGGGGATCGAATGACCCTTTCACAGGGGACACCTGAGTCATAACATTAGCAAATGACAGTTATGAAGTAACGGTGAAAATAATTTTGTGTTTGGGAGGGGGTCACCACAACATGAGGAACTCTATTATAGGGTCGTGGCATTACGAAGGCTGAGAAACACGGTTATAGAGGGACACAAGACAGGGAGGGAGAGAAAAGTGTCCCCCACTTTAGCTGGGGTTTCCTCAGAAGAGACTCCATCTGGGATCATCCGACCACTCTCTGTAGAGGGGAAGGAAGGAGCTGAGGCCTCCGTAGGCCTCAGAGAGCTCTGGAGTTGGCGTGGTCTTTTCCAATTGTCCTAAGGTCTGGGAGAAACCAGGTGTTGGTTTGTTTGTTTGAAACCAAAGTGTTGAGGCATTTTACTATAAAAGTCTCATATATAAACTAGTCGACACTTCAAGACTCATCATACGTCACTTCATTTTTCAGCTTGGCCTTCTAGTAAATCTTTAGCTTCTATAATTTTGGCAGCTAAGTAGGGAGATTCTCTCTTATCTGGGTGATTTAAGAATATAATTCCTATCTCCTATTTTGCCTTTATTGGCAGCAGGACTTACACCCAGAATTAATGTTGCCTCCGGTTTTGTCATTCGGGGTATTTGGGCAGGCTTTGAAAAACTTGTTTTATGTGAGATTCCGAATGCTTCATGGCTTGCAAAACAATGGCCAGCAAATCCTGCAACGATGGCGATGGTCAGTCCAACTGGACTGCCTCCCCCGCATGTGTGCATGGTTCATCCCAGCCTAGGGGCCACAGCTAGCTGCCCCACGCCTCTACCAGAAAGCAACCAGAGAAGCCAGGTCTTTATACCTGACTCCACAAGTTATTGGATGTGACCTTCTCCTGGGAAGGGGCTTGGCCCTGAGCAAGATGCCTCTCTCAACAAGGCAATTCCCACATTGATGACATGGGAGAGATGGCCCATCACCGAGGGACTTAGTTGGGGGGAACTGAAAAGTGTTTGGTGGTCCACGGAAGGCATCCACCAGGACTATTTCTTTTCTTTAAAAAAAATCATTTTATTGGGGGGACATACATCGCTTTTCACAATACATAAATACATATACTGTACCAAGCACCTTCACATGCCTGCTGCCATTATCATTTTCCAAATACCCGCTTTTCCATTTGAGCCCTTGATATCAGCTTCCCATCTTTTCCCCTCCTTCCTTGCTCCCCTCACTCTCCCAAGCTTTAATACTTTATAAATTATTATTGTTTTCTCATATCTTATACTGCCCGATGCCTCCCCTCACCCACTCCTCTGATGTCTGTCCTCCTTTTAGGAGGTTATGTGTGGATCCTTGTAGTTGGCTCCCTCTCTCTACCCCACCTTCCCTCCACCCATCTGGTAGCTCCACTCTCACCACTGGCCCTGTGGGATTCATCTGTCCTGGGTTCCCCATATCTCCATCTCCCATTTCTACCAGTGTACCTCCTCCAGTCCAGCTGGATTTGTAAGGTAGAATTGGGTCCCTGATAGTTGGGGGGAGGAAGCCTTCAGGAACTAGAGGAAAGTTGTATGCTTCATTGCTACCTCACTGTACCTTGACTGGTCCATCTCCTCCCTGTGACTCCTCTGTAAGAGGGTGCAAAACTATTTCTTTTTTGGTTCTGTCAAGTCCATTTTGACTCAGATCAACCCTCTGTATAACAGGATAAAACACTACCCAGTCCTGTGCCAGCCTCATAACTGTCATGCCCATAGAGGCTGCCCCTGGGTCAGTACATCTTGTCCAGAGCCCACCTCCTTTCCAATATCCCTCTGCTTCACCAAGCATGGTCTCCTTCTCCAGGGACTAGTCTCTCCTGACAAGATGCCCAAAGTACGTGCAACCAAATCTGACCATCCTTGTCTCTAAGGAACATTCTGATTGTGGTCCAAAGCAGATTTGTGGGTTCTTTTTGACAGTCCACAGGACTTTGAATATTCCTTGCCAGCACCACAATTCAAATGCATCGATTCTCCTGCAGTCTTCCTTATTGCATGTCAAATTTTCACATGCAGATGAGGCCCTTGAACATATCATGGCTTAGGTTGTCAAAGTAGCAACCTTACTTTTCAACAATTAAAGACGTCTTGTGCAATAGAGTTGGCCAATGATGCAATGTCTCGTTTGATCGCTTGACTGCTGCACCCTTGAGCATCGACTGGGGATCCAAACAAGATGATGTCCTTGACAATTTCAATCTTTTCTCCATTTAACATAATGTTACTGATGGCTCCAAGCGCGGGGGCGTGGGTTTTCTTTACACTGACTTGTAGTCCATTCTGCGGGTTGCAATCTTGGATCTTCTTCAGCAAGTGCTTCAAGTCCTTCTCCCGTTCAATGAGCAAGGCCGTGTCATTTGCGTATTGCTGCACTGGAATTGTCGTCGCAAGAGAGGAAGTCCTAACCCACGTTGCGACTTGGATGAAGAGTAAAAATCTTATGCTGAACAAAAGACATCAGTCCCAAAAGGGCAAAGGAAATATGTGACCACTTATATAAAATATGTAAATACATGGAAAGGACAGATTACTAATGGCGGGCGAGAAGAGGGTGTCTTGCTCAGGAGGGATTGAGTTTGTGTTCGTGGTGACAGATTCATTTGGAAAGAACAGTGAAAACAGCTGTACAACATGAAAAAAAGTAACCAACATCATAGAAAGATACGTGTACAAATTACTGAATTGGTGCCTGCTGCGTGTATTTTCAACACAAGAAAGTTTTTCAAAATTTTGAAAACAAACCTTTTGGGCATCAGCTCTGCTCTGCCCACATGAGGTTACCATGATGGAACTAGACCTTGATGACAAGCGGTTACTATTAGGACTCAAGAAGCCATCTGCTTGAACCATCACTTAAAAAGCCCTGTAAAGGATCCCTCGGCCTCTGCTAAGCTGTTTCCCATGTCTGACATTGCTCCTTACTAAACGGTTCTTCCCCATGTTAACGCCGTTGTTAAGTTACTATCAACCTCTCAGGCAGGATCACTCCTCGCTCCCAAGGGAAAGTGCTTATTCCCAGATGATCCTCAGCTGCTCAGGAGCAAACATTGCTTCTTTCCATGTACATATCCACGTCCTGTGTTCATTCATTTGACACACGGACTTCATGCGGAGGCTTTTCCTCTACCTTTCCTCAGTCAGTCTTCATGCAGAGAACAGCCTTGTTTCCCTATTTGATCTCAGGACAGTCCCAGAACAAAATGATAACCACAAAGATCATCAGGAAACTTAGGGACCTGAATTTCGTATCTTGTTACTTAGGGACAGAGGAGTAGTAGTATCGTGTTACTTTTAAAACAATCATTTTATTGGAGACTCTTAACACAATCGACCCATCCACCCATTGTGTTAAGCACATTTTTATATAGAAACATGTGACAGGTTGCTGCCACCGAGTCGATGCTGACTCCAAGTGACCCCGGCAGATTTCTGAGGCTGGCTGTTTGTGGGGGTGGAGAGTCTAGTGGAACAGCCGCCCCTGTAGATCACACCCCAAATGTCACCCACTGGTCAGCGTCTTGGAAACTCTCTGGGACAGTTCTACTCTGACTTATAGGATTTCCATGAGTCAGAATAGACCAGGTGATAATGCATGCTCTCTCTCTCTCTCTCTCTCTCTCTCTCTCTTGCTTTAAAAGGGACCGTCATCTCAGCATCTACTTTGATGTGTCAAGTGTATTGGGTAGTATGTAGAAGTTGCTTTATAAATGGTAGTCATTATTATTATGACCATCATAATAATAACAGCTAACTCATTAATTATTATTGCCTCCAAAGAAGTTTGTGGCATCCTAGCTGAAGATACCAGGCCTCTGCAACCTTAAAATGGAAACTTGAACTCATACAACCTGCATCAGGAATGATCTCTGCACATGTGAACTCCATCAGTAGGGTGTGCTGCTCTGTGGTCCTACAGGGGCATTTGCCCCTCTGTGGACTTTAGGCTCCCCCTCTCAGAGTGGAGCCTACCTAGTGGAGTTTTCCAGGGCTCCTCTCAAAGCTTCTGAACCACTGCAAAAAGGGGCCCTCTCGTCAGTGTAGGGAAGAGAAGCTCAGATGAACACCATCCCAGCATTTGGAATGAATGTGTCCATGGAAGAGAAAGTGTGATCCCATACAGAGAAAATCAGAGAGTTTGGGGGAAAAGGAGGGAGGGAGGGAGGAAGGGAGGGAAAGAGAGAGAGAGAGAGAGAGAGAGAGAGAGAGAGAGAGAGAGAGAGAAGAGAGCTGCTAAGATCCTTGGCTTCCCTAAGGCAAATTCTATTCCTGGACTTACCAGGTATTGAGCCAGTTAATTCCCCTTTGATCTTCATTCTGTATCTGTTGTGATTCCTACCACTTGCTGACAACAGCGCCCCCACAAACACAGAAACTCTGGCCCGTTGGTCTTCCCTGAGGTGCTTTGCCTTTGAAGGTGTTTGGTGGGAAGGTGGCTTGTGGGCTGCAGGGAGTTGAGGCCTGATGGTTATCCGGGGACAGCCTGGGAAAGGCAGTCGCAGGCTCTTAGACGGATTCAGTCTCACCTACACGTTCCTTCTCTTGAGAAGCAATGAGAAGGGCAGGAAGAGAAAAGGCAACCTTTCTGTGTCCAGAAGAGATAGGCCAGCACACTGCTCATTCAGGGGGGCAGGGGAGGCATCTTATGCAAGTGCCCTTCTCTATAGGGGAGGGAGCCACACTTACATAAGGTGGGGTAAACGGTCAATGCTACCTGAAACCTTGAGTTTTCGAGTCCACCCTTGTGCTCCCTGAAAGAAAGGTCTGGGGAGCTCTTTCTGAAAAGGCAGCTATGGAGCAGAGTCCTGGTCTGAAACACGGAGCCAGAATCCACCAGAAGAAAGACTTTAGTTTTACAAACTCATGCCAAGCATGGCTTATATCCCATCTAGGAAACTCAACAAACAAGCAAAGAAACAAAAATCCAAACTCATTGGCTGTGAGTCAATACCAACTCATCGAACCCTGCAGGACAGACTAGTACTATCTGTGTGGGTTTCCACGGCTATTGCTCTTTATGGGAGCAGAAAACATGACCTTCCTCCCCTGCAACAGCCAGAATGCGCAAGCTATGGACCTGTGTGATTTTAGGGGGTCTATTTTTAACTGACAACCCAGTCAGGTCTCTTCCATCTGGGAGTAGTCATTCTGAAAATAATGTATTCCTTTGTTAAAGGAAATGTTTGAGTAAAGTGAGCATCTACTATTTACCTGGCATTATTCTAGGTGTGGAGGATACATACAGCAGAAAATAAAATAGCCCTCGTGGAGGAAATGAGGCAGAGACTGCCTATCTGTAAAGTGGTACATGCTGGATAGTGAGACACATAACAGAGAGACCTGACGTGGGAAAGTGTCCTACGGTAGTTACACAATTTCATGTCAACTTGATAAATAAGAATGAAGGGGTGGAATCTAGCCTGTCAATATGGTCACAACCACTGATCCCTCCTTGTGGGTGTGGTTTTCTCAGGAAGATTCTGGGATTTCCACTTTTTCTCCCTGAAGGCAAGCCTCTCTCTCTCTCTCTCTCTCTCTCTCTCTCTCTCTCTCTCTCTCTCTCTCTCTCTCTCCTTCACATATCTATTGGCAAGCCACAGAACTTTTGCCATCTTTCTAAGGAGCATCTTGGCTGTATCCCTCCAAGCCAGATTTATTTCTCCTTCTGCCAGTCCATGGGACTTTTAACCTTGTTCTCTAACACATAATTCATATGTATCCATTCATCTCCCATCTTCATTGTTCATTGTCAAGCCTTCATATGCACATGAGGTGATTGAAAATACCATGACTTAGCTCACCACCATTTTACTCCTTCAAGAGACATCTTCGCTCCTCAAAGATGGCAAAGATTCGCCCAAGGCAGTGTATCTTTCTCTTTCTTGACTGTTGCTTTCATGAACATTGATCATGGATCTAAGTAAATGTCATCCTTGACTCTTTCAATCTTTTTGTCACCTATCATTAGTTGCCTATTGGTCCAATCCTGAAGATTTATTTTGTTTTCTTTACACTGATCCAATTCATCTTGAAGTTTTTTGTTTTCACCTGTGTTTCAAATCCTACTCACTTTCATCAAGCAAGATGAAAGATGTGTTATCTGCATATTGCAGATTGTTACTTAGCCTCTCTCTAATGCCAGTGCTGCCTGTTTATTCATCCTGTCCAGTTTCACTGGTTGTTTGCTCAGCATAAAGATTGACTAAGTCTGGTGAATGCTACAACCATGACACAACCCTTTCCTGGCACAGTTACCTTGTTCTGCTCTAAGCATGGCCTCTTGGTCCAGGTACAAGTTCAGAAGAGCACAATGAAATGTTCTGGAATTACTCCTCTCCTCGGTTATCCATCGTTGTAATCCACATATCCGATCAAACACAAGTAAACATGCTTTCTGGTATTATCTGCTTTTAGCTAAGATACATGGGGCATCAGCAATTGTATCTCTTCTTCTGAATCCAGCCTGGATTTCTGACAGCTGCTCATTGATGTACTGCTACAACCCAACCGTTTTAAAAATTATCTTCAGGAAGTTTTTCTTTCATAGCATATTAGGTTGTTGTTAGATAATCCCTTCAGTCAGGATCGTCTTTCGCATCCTTTTTTGGAATGGACACAAATATTGCTCTCTAGGAAGGTGACCAGGTAGCTTGGCTTCCAAATTTCTTGCCAGAGTCTAATGAGTGTTTCAGGCACTGCCTCCACGTGCTGAAATGTTTCTGTTTTTATGCTCTCAACTCCTAGAGCTTTATTTTTTCTTAAGGCCTTTAGTGTAACTTGGATTTTAATACCACTGGTTCTTGATCAAATGCGCCCTGTTGATATGGTTGAATATCAATCAATTTGTTTTGGTACAGTGTCTCCATGTATTCTTTCTATCTTCCCAAATATTAAATATTCCTGAATCATTAAATATTTTAACCAGAGGATCCTTCAATATTTCAGATCTGAGCTTGGATTTTTTTCCTTCTCTTCTTTCCACTTGAGATATGCTGAGTGTGTTTGTTCATTTTGGTTTCCTAACTTCAGGCCCCTGCATATTTCATTGTAATCTTTCCCTTTGCCATCGAGAGCTTCCTTTAAAATATTTCTGTTCAACTTTCTTCATGTCACCATTTCTTCCATGGGTTTTAGCTACTCTAAGGTAAAGAGTAAGTTTCATAGTCTCTTTTGACATACACTTAGATCTTTTGTTCTTTCTTTTCTTTTAATGACCTTTTACTTTCTTCATATATGATACTCTCAATGTCATCCCACAGCTTGTCGGGTCTTCTGACATTAGTACTCCCTGTGTCAACTTTGTTGTTGATACGGTGTCTAAATTAAAATGGTATATACTCAGAGTTGGTTGTTAGTGGCTGTGGACTTTCATTTTCTTCAGTTTCAGCCTGAACTTCGACATGAGCAATTGATCATCTATTCCTCAGTCATCCTTTTCCTTGTTTTGTTTGATGGTCTTGAACTTTCCAATGGTCTCTCCTAAGACAGTCAATTTCCCCCCTGTGCATTCCATCCATGGGTGCGGTCCATGGGTAGAGATGCCATTGATATGGAAAAAGGTATTTGGCAGCGAAGAAGTCATTGGACTTTCAAAATTCTATTATGCGATCTGCAGCTTCATTTCTATCACCAAGGCTGTATTCTTTCTCTCTAGACCCAATCACAATAATTGTCAGTGCATCTTGATTATATGCTCGATCAATTTTATACTAAAAAAATTGATAGAATTTTCCAAGTTCTTTGTCATTTGCTTTGGTGATTTTCTTAGAGTGTTCTGATCCTGGACGATCTTCTGAAACCACACTATAATGGGTCACAGTTTCTAGCATCTGTCACACATACCCCATACACACCCACAGACCCACACACACCCCACCCCCACACTTTCACAAACTGAAAGAAACAGTGGGGTCTATGAAGTTTACAGCTCAAAAAAAAAAAAATCCTGCTCCAGGCTACTATGAGCAGGACTTGACTCTGTAGAAGCACACCCCACCAGGCACTTGCACATCTGGAGCGGTTGTGCCTGGCCTGTGGACAGCGCCTGGCCTGCTGGAAGGAGCAAAATCATGAGTGTGACTTGGATCTCACCAGGCAAACCTATCCTAACTCACTGTTTTGGATAAGAAGCGGTTTTGTGTGGAGTGTGGTCATTTTCCTACAGCAAACCAGTCGTTCCCCCCAAGCCTCTTTCCCCTGTGCTGCTTGACTTCGCCGTTCAGGGTGATGCAGTGAGCGCGGAGACCTCTCATGGCCAGGAACATGGGTGGACACAGGGACCAGTGGAATCCCTTCTGGGGACCCTGTCTTGTTCTCTTGTACTTTGGTAATAATGATGCTCCAGGTTGTGTGCCTCCACCTACAGCCGTCAAGAAGAAAATGTATCATCTAATTGGCCTTGTCATTGTGATAGCCAGGAGACCTTCTAGAGGGCTGGCTTCGGATAATTTGGAGAGAAGAAACTTGGTGCTTTGAAACCACCTGGTGGGGCCTTGGAATCAAGGCCTGCGCCTGCCTGTGAAAGGTTCCAGCTAGACAAACCCTATGGAGAGGCATTCTCTTGGGACTCACATGGGGTCCATTAGTCGGGATTGACTGGAGCAGTGTTTCTCAACCTGTGAGTGGAGACCTCTTGGGGGATCAAACCACCCTTTCACAGAGGCTGTCCAATTCATAATAGTAGGAAAATGACATTTATGAAGTAGCAGCAACAAAAATAATGCTGTGGTTGAGAGGTCACACATGAAGAATGGTATGAAAGGGTGGTGACATGAGGAAGGTGGAGAACCCCTGGACTGGTTAAGAGCAGACACTTTGCTTTGGGTCACAACAGGCAGGACACTGCAGCATGTGCTCTGGCTTTTCACAGTGGAGGACAAGCTCAAACCCACCCCATCAGGCGATGGAAGCTCAGCGACCCTATAGGACTGGGTGGAACACCCCTCTCAGTTCCTGAGACCCTAACTCTGCCTGGGAGCAGAAAGCCCCACGTGTTTTGTAGTCTGCAGCCCAACGTGTAACCACTAAGATACCCGCTTGCTGCTTAGTTGAAGACAAGGAGCCATGGTCTAGCCAATCCTTTTGGATCTTGTATAGTGGGTGTGATGACTTTGTCAGATATCATGCACAGGGAAAAAGATCTCGAAGACAACCAACCTAGTATTGATCAAGTTCCCATGTGAGGGGTTAAACATGCATCCTGCAGGGAGAGCAGAAATAGATGGCCAAGGCCCTACTCCCAGTTGGCTTCCGAACCTGATGGAAGAGCTAAAGTTTTCCCTGTGTACTGTTTTGGGGGGCAAAAAAAAAAAAGATGCAGGAGTAATGAGAGGAACAAAGAAGTCGCTGAAGAAATAGAAGAAATTCAGGTGGGAGGATCTGGAACCAGGAGTCAGTGAGTAAGACTTGAGGAAGAGGAAGGGAAGGCTGAGGTTCTGTGGGTAACCCTCACCCTGGATGCCTCGACTTCTTGGGGAGCCTGTCACCCCAACTTTCAATGCCACACATGGGGTTTTGGAAGAGCTGGGCTGGCTATGTGGGTTGAGTGACTGAGTCAGGCCTTCCCAGACCTCACATTTGGACGGCTCTCCAGTGTTGGCTTTGTCTGCCGTGGGCCCACACGGTCTCTGCAGTGTCTACAGAGCCCTCCCACTGCTGGATCCAAAGCCGTGCTCCAAACACACACAGCTTTGAATCATCAGCGCTTCTTGCTTAGGGACAAAAAGCCAAGAAGGGAGCGTTCCAGAGTGCAGTCCCCAAATTGTCTTGAGAAGGGATGAAGACAGCCTGCCTTTGTGTCTCTTGCCAAGGACTCCCAGGGCCATGTGTGGCTGCTCTTGTTCAGTTCCCTTCTGGTTAACAATGCGGCCTCCCTCCAGCCCGGGAATCCGGCTCATTTCCTGTACCTCCTATTTCACTTGACATGTGGGGCCCAGTTCCTGTAAGGAGCATGACGCAAGCCCAGCCGTCAGGGGAGGAGGCAGTGCAGGGAGGCCTGGGTGCTTCCTTCTCAATGGTTGGCAGGTCTCTGCTCCTGGCTTCTTCCTCCACAGCCAGAGAAGCCTTGGGGGGTGGGAGCTTGTTTACTGGGTGTGTGTGTGTGTGTCCAGTGCCTTTGTGAGAATCCCCTCCAAAATGGGGGTGGCTTGGCAGTGGCAGAGTCTGTAAAGGAGGGGGCGACTCTTCATCAATGTGATACTCTGACCCATTGGGGGTCCCAGCCCTTCAGGAAGTCAGAAGCCTGAACACAGAAGGTCAAAGGGAGCACCAGTCTTCAGGAGCTGTTGAAAGAGCATGTGCTGTCACCCTTGGTCCCTGTGCTCTGGTGTGTCTGACTCTTTTTATTTGACATCCCCAGATGGCAAAGCCTCCCAGACCCAGATAATTACCACTGTTGGCCAGACTTCCACATACAAGGCTGTGGCATGCTTGAGTTAGGATGAGAACCTCCAGTCAATAAAAAAAGTCCAGGGTTCGCGCCGTGTTCAGGGAGGGTTTTGTTTGCATCATGGGCTGGGTCCTGCCAGGTGTGGTTGCCTGAACCATAAATCCAAACCATGGAGGGCGGCTCCTCTCACTGGTTTTGTGTACAAGCCATCCATCAACCTGTAATCCAGGAATTCGGTGCAGCTACTCCTTTTAAGTGTCTGGCATTGCTTCGACTATACATTCAGCTGCTCGAAGGCAGACCAAGGAACGTTGCTGGTGTAGTAGTTATGTGATGGGCTGCTAACTGAAAGTTTAACAGTTCAAAACAACGGCTAGGGAGATGGGGCTGTCTACTCACATCTCAGAAACTCACTAGGGCAGTTCTACCCTGTCCTACAGCATTGCTGTAAGTTGGAATTGACTCAGTGGCAGGAGGTCTATGAGATGAGACAGCAGACCGAACACCAAAGCGGCTGAAGCCCAGTGGAAATAAGTTTCTCCCTTGTGTGCCCGGGTGGTTCGGGAGCTGGCTCCATGTCACCTGGGTCTAGCAGTTGCTTTCCCACATCTACTTGACTCTGCACAACTGGCCAACACGGCTGCATTCCACATTGAGGAAAGGGGCAGGGGGATGGAGAGGGCATATGCCCATGTTCAAGGTCACATACATATCTGCTCACGTTCCATCGACTGGAACAAGAGGCTCACACCTAACTATAGGATAGCTTAGGAAATATTTTAATATGCACCCATTCCACCACTGCATCCACAAAATAGTTTCCCAAGTACTCTCCATCTAGGGCACCCCTGACAAAGTCTTGTTTTGGCTAGTGATGCTACAAAAGCATGGGTCACTCATCCCAAGCAATCCAGCTTACTGAGTGGATCTCATCCCTGGTCCACCCACACCCACCCACATTCCTGCCTCTGGACTCTAGCACATCCACACAAATGGCTCTTCCCCACCCAAGAGACCCAATCTAGTCCCACTGCAGCGCTTACTCCTGTTCCTTCCTCACTAACCATCAGCAAAACCCAAATCAAATTGCAGCTCTTTCACAATGCCTTCTCTGGGAACTTCTGCAGCCAAACGGTTGGGGTTTCCTTTCCTCTGTCTTTCAAGACCCCTTTGCAAAGTCAGTCACACACATTTCTCATTTCATCCAAATGAAAACCCAACCTACTGCCATTAAGGTGATTCTGCCTCTTCTGAGACTCCCCATGGCTACAGGAGCAGAAAGTCTCATGTTCCTCCCGTAGAGAAGCTGTTGGATTTGAACAGCTGGCATTTTGGTTAGCAGTGCCTGTCTATAGAGTCACAGGGTTGTGCTCTTAATATTAGCATACTGGGCTTTAAGTTGGTCTCTGGCAGATATAGAATTCTGTGGGACATGATTGAACTATGGAATAATTTCACATATGTATTAATTCCAATTAATAATAATAATGATAATAATAAAAGAATAGGGGGTGATCTTGGAATTATTACTATTTTAACTAATAGGAAGACCCAAGAGTCATTTGCTTGAGGCGGCATTTTCCTTCATCCTACCCTGGGGTTCTAATCAAATGAGTTAAAGTCCCTCCAATCTAGGATATGTCCAAAGCCAGGAAGGTTGGAGACATCCAGTGGAATTAGAACTTGTTGGCTCATGCAAGTCAACTGTGAACTGATGGCTGGAGAGAAACAGTGAGGAGAGGCTGGGATGAGAGAGAGTACAAATCAAAAGTAGCTGCCTTGTGTTTGTTTTTGAGGTCCCGTTTCCAGCCACTCTGGGAGAGCCATGTCACATTTACATATGGGCTCTGGGACACATCTCAGCTACCCCTACAATAAACCCATCTGTACTTAAGCTACCTTGAAGAATCTCTGTTTTGCTCAGCTCAACCATCTCCTGAAGGCTTTGACTCTGGCACATCATGGTAAGCCTTGACCAAATCATTTAGCTCACTTTACAGGAAGGTTTTGAGTTCTTCATCCATGAAATGAGAATAATAATATTTTTCTTTTGGTGTTCTTTAAAGATTAAAAAGGACATAATGTGATAAGCACTTAGAAAAGTGTTTGGCACTTAATCATCATTGCATAAATGTGAGGCAATAATATTTTGTGAAACACGTAGTAGAGTGCTGACATTGGATAGGAAACCAGAAAGTATTGAAAAGTCTTGAATCTTCATACTTTTACTCATCTTTCTGTCCTGGATGCCCTTTGTATTGCCCATCCACCACACTACTATGGCAGTTACATAATCTGGTGTCAATTTGAGAGGATTATGAGTGAGGGGGTGGAGTCTGACCTGTCAATCAAGATATAACCAATGAAGCCTCTCTGTGGGCATGACCTACACTTGAGAATTCTGGGAAATCTGGTATTTCTTCCTGGGAGACAGGAGACATCTCTGTCTGTCTCTCTCTGCTCATTCCCTGGGAGATATTGCAGCTGACAAGACACATGGAACTATGCTGGAAAAGTCACATGGATCTACCTGATACAACCAGTCCTCTGACACCTGAGAAGCCACATAGAGACCCCTGCCAGCGCTGAGATGCTTACACCACTGGATCCAAAGACTTCCTTCTCACTGGCCTGAATTCAGCGTCATTGCATGTGTTTCATGAGTCTGAAAAGGACTTTATAGATTGGTATTAGACATATGGGCTAATATCGGACTTATGGACTTGAACTGGACTTGGTTGAGAGTTTTCTTAATGTATGATTACCCTTTGTATAAAATTTTCTCTTATACACATGAGTGTCTATGAGTTTGTTTCTCTTGTCTACCCAGACTCACACACCTACACTCCCCCCACCCCCACCCCCACCCATGCCCCCTTAGCCTAGGGTCTCCTAGGTGGCTCTCTTCTGTGCTGACAACTGCTATCCTGTATTATTATCTTTTTATTTCTGTTTCCTCTTCTAGATTTTGAATCCTTAAAGGGAGTCTGTTCTTCTTGGTACCCCCAATTTGAACAGACATCTTTTCTATATTATAGATGTCTCTCAATATTTGATAGCTGAATGGATGGATAAATGGATGGAGCTATTCAGTTTGGACTTTGAGGTCAAAAACATCACATAGAGGCCATGTACCCTAAAAGATATACTTGAAGTCAGAGATGTGAATGAGCTCATCAGGGGTGCAGGATGAGCAAAGGATGAAGACAGAAGGGCAAACACATGAGGTCTGTGCTCAGAGGAGCCAACAGAGCCAAGAGGAGAGAATATAGAACTAGGAATAGTTACTGAAAGACAGGGGTGTGGAATTCAGGGAAGAAAAAGAGGGAAGAATTTAAGGAGAAGTCAGAAACATCACAACTTCCTGTACCTGGGGGAGAAAATGATTTAAATAATGGCATTGGAGATGATAGTTCAGAAATTATTAATGAGGTATTGGAAACTAGATTCAGAAGGCCAGCTCAGGGAGAAAGCCATATTAGAACAATGTTAAGGATATACTGGGAATCCTTTGAGAATTTGGTGAAAAATATAGATGCAGGAGTAGGATGAAAATATTTATTAGGAGCGGGACATTGGAATCACTTTTGTTTTAAATCTGCCTCCTCCCCTACCCACCTGCTTGGGGTGAGTGGCTCTCGACTTTCTTTGTGCTCTACAGAGTAAGGCTATGCTTGCTCTCAAGCAGCCCTCGTGTCACAGTGTGTTATGAGTGTGTACTATCAGCCTCTCCTTGGGAGAAAGTTGAGGGTGTTGCCTTCTATAAAGACTGACAGCCTGGGGACCCCCAAGGAGCAGTGCGATTCTGTCTTGTAGGCTTTCTCCATGACTCGAAGGCAGTGGATTGGATGCTTGCGCTCATTTCTACTCTTTCCTGAAGTTTCTATTGACCAAAGATTTGATATACACACTGTCAGGCTGCTCTGAATTGGGAGAGACTCAGCAGGGGCTGTTGGGTAAGCACAGAGTTGCAAGGTTAGAGATTTCAAACCCATCAGTCACTCCATGGGAGACAAATGAGGCTCTCGGCTCCCATAAAGATTTACAGCCTTGGAAATCCTTGTGAGGGTAGCTATGAGCTGACATCGACTAAAAGATAGTGGGTTTGGATTTGGGATTTGGTATTCAACCTTTTGACTTTAAATTTTGGCTACCCCATTTCTGTCAGTTTTTTCCATGGAAAATTATCCACTGACCAATCGATCAATAGATCCATCCATCCATCCACCCAATCTTCCATACTAACAGTATTTGTAGAGCTACTCACCCTTACAATACAGACATTTCTTTAGGAATTGGGAGCTGCAACTTCCCTGAGGAGTTTACCAGCTACTTGCGCAGGTCAGACCACACCTGCTGTGGTCTGATTTAACTCCTTCAGATTCCTGAATATCACGTGCTCTGAGCTGAGCCCCGTGACTGGGGATTCATGGTCATGACCAGCCTGAGCTCACGTTGCACCAACCAGAAATCTGTCTCCACAGAAGCCGGTAGTCTGATGGGAAGCCAGAGACAGCAGGTTCTAGTGGGGGGAAGTCTCTCTGTGTGCATTATTCATGGCTTGTCATTTGCAGTCAAGTAGACAGGCTGCCCTCTGACATCTCCAATGAAGTTCATGATTTATTGGAAGCATCAAAAGAAATATAAAACTAAATAGTAATATAACCCTTGGGGGGAAGACTTGCTTCAGTGTTTTACATAATTTTAGAACCTCAGCAAATAGTTTCCCCGAGATAAAAACTTTGGCAAACATTCAACTAAAATGCTTGAGAAGTGAAACCATTCATGTTTTCAAGTCAGAAGACTTGACTTTCATCCAGCTTTTTTTTTTTTGCATATCAAGTTTTGAGAAGTCCCCAGATACTAAGGAATTAGGAAGTCCAGCTCAACCCACATAGCCCCACCACTCTCAGGGGGGCATAGAGACCCGTGAGGCCTCGTTTGGCCTCCTCCTTGTTGTTCCTTTCCTCAGAGCAGGCTAGTAACTCTCAACACTTTCATTTGTGATTTGGAAGACTCATGAGGAAAGAAAAAGGATGAACCTTCAGGATCGTTTGCTGTGAGGTCACACTTATTTAATCCAGGAAGACGTTGGACAACAAAGAACAGAAAAACCAATTCTAAAACTCTTGAGTTGAGGTTCATTTCCTCACACAGTCCAAAACCTGGACATGCGCAGCTCAGGGTGAGTCCAGCTGCTCTGCCATTGTGTCTTCTGTCCCATCATTCTTAGCATGTGGTGTCCAACTGGCTGCTTGCAAGACCATTTCCAGACAGGAAGAAAGGTAATGTCCCAAACTTCCTACTTGAGAGATCGCTATGTATCTATCTACATCTATCATCTACCATCTATCATCTATTTCAATTTTAGCAGGGGGAGTCTTTCCCATCGGCTTCCCCTTTTATCTTATTGGGCAGAGCATGGCCTTTCCTGTCTAGACAGTACCTGGGAAAGCAGAAGATTCAGTGTGTCTGCCACAATGGTGAAGAAAGGTCCTAAGGAAAGAGGTGGTTAAGGTATCAAGAAAGTCTTTCAACAGCATCAGTTGCCACATTCTGAAAAACATTTTGGATTTGACCAGGGTTCACACATCTCAGACAACAGCAAAACCCCAACTCACTGCTATCTGCAATTCTGACTTGCGGCGATGCTGTAAGACAAGGGAGAACCGCCTTCTTGGGTTCCGGGGACTGTAACTCTACAAGAGTAGGAAGCCTCATCTGTCTCCCAGGGGACGCGTGCAGACACACTGTTTTTAAATAAGGCAGGGAATTAAGCCCAACCCCACACATTCAGAGGTAGCCCAAGCAAAGTTATGTCCAAAATACAATGCTATCTTATCAGAAATATTCACGTGTTATTAAAAAGGCTCATGTATGATCATTTCCAGCTGGACTCAAAGAAGGGAGAGAAGAAGAGAGCGACAAGAGTGCATCTCTTCCCCACCCCTGAGAAGCACATCCTCCCATCCAGTGCCCTCAGCCCAAAGGGGGTGGGGCTGATGGTGGTGGTGGGAGGCACAGAGGAGCCCTTTCAAGGAACCTTGACAAGAGTCTCTGACAATAATTCAAAAGGAGGGATTGTGAAAATGTTTGTCATTGGTATTTCCCATGTGCTCTTGGTGACATGTGCCGTGGTACTAGACAAACTCAGGCTCCTCCCCAAGCCTGTTCAATTGGCTGAGGATAGCGAACAGAGGAATTTCTCTCCATCCTTCCTCGTCTCCCAAAGTTCCTACTCTCTGTTGTCTCCCTTTAGCTGGATGCGGGCTTGCTTGCTTGAAATGCTCCCATATTGGCTGTGATGCTGGGTAAAATCCACTGCTACTGAGGTGATTGCAACCATCATGACTCAGTGGGGGGTTCTGAAACTCTACATCTTTACCGGAGCAGTTAGCCTTGGCTTTCTTCTGAGGAGAGCTTGGCTGGGGTTGACCCAATGACCTTTCAGTTAGCAGTTCAATGTTTACCTAGCAGCACCATAGGGTCCTTATGATGTTGGATAGGCAAAGATGAGTTCTCCTGGAGAGAAGAGAGACTGCTCAGGCTGAGAAAAGCCAGCTTCTAGGACACAAGGCCAGCTTCTAGGGCCAGGGGAGAGGGGAGAAACACGTCTCTTTAAGATCTCTGACATTCTTGTTTGCTTTTGCAGCTCCTGAATCCTGAAAATACTGGATGACTAACCAGAGGGTCTCCAGGTAAAGCAGCAGCAGCAGCGTCATGGCAGTGGTGTCAATGGGAAGCTTCTCTCTGAGAGGAAGAGATGGAGGATAAAGAGTGAGAAGGATGAAGTGATGAGGGAGGAAAACATAAAATAACCGTCATGATCATTTTGTGGCACATTGAGTTGGTTCTGACCCACAGTGACCCTGTGTACAACGGAACCAAACCCAGCCTGGTCCCGTACCCCTGCAGCCATGTCCCAGCCCACCACCCATCTCCTTGACTGTCTTTCTCTGCCTCCCTGACCTTCACCTTGACCGAGCTGGATGTAAAGGGATGGATCTGTCCACCGCAGACCATCCAGTGTACATGAGATGAAGCCTCCCCATCCTGACTTCTAAAGAGCACCCAAGCGCTATCTCTTTTTGGACTGCCCTGTCTGTTCGTGGGACAGTCCTTGGTCCTCTCAATAGTCTGCCACCAGAGAAATCATTGGAGGACACCGAGACAGAGAAACAGGTTACACTGTCTGGCCAGTGTCATACAAGGTCAGAATCGAACCGTCCTGACTGATGTTCAAACCATAGGCCCCATTTTGAGACCCAGCTGGCTTAGAAAGAAGTCGAGATTCAAACAACCCTAAACGGAGAAGCCCTCAGCCCACCTGGGCCAGAAGACTCCGACCAACCTCTGGCGGAGCGTTGGGCAGAGCCCCCTGGTGGGACACATTCTCTTCTGAGCAATGGCTGCCGAGCTCAGGGATCGCCCCCTTCCTCGTTCCATCTGGAAGAACTTCAGAGGCGTAATTTCATTCCAGCCAAATGTCATTAAGATTTGATTTGATTAAAAGAAAACAAATCGAAGGAGAGGAGTGAGGCGTCGCCTTGCTCCCTCTCTTCACAAACAAGATGCGTGTGTGTGCGCGTGTGCGACCCGTGACCAGGGCCCCCTTATTCAGCAGCCCTTGTTCCTGAAGAACTATGTCGGGGTGGGGGGGGTGTAGGAAGGTGAGGGGTACAATTCCCCCAAGTGATCAGCGACCTCAGCAAATAAAACTAGGAATTCAAAAAGAAAATTCTAATTTGGCTTCAACGTACCAGCAAAACACAGCAGCTGCCCAAACTCTCCAGGAAGGCTGGGTCCCTTAATTAAAGCATGGCCCTTGCCGGGCATCGGGCGCCTCCCAGGGAGTGAGGCCCGGCAGTGCTGGGTCCTGATCAAACCGGACCTGCTGCTAAGAGCACCCTGTGCTCAGAAGGCATCACCAGCTTGCCTCTCCTGGAAGATATGGCTCTGAAGCCAATTTGGGCCAAAAGAGAGGGGGGGAGTGGGAGGGGTTGGTGGAGAAAAAGTCGAGTGAGAGGAAAGGATTTGTGATATTGTATTATTGGCCATGACCCAAATAGTCTGCCTTTGACCTACTCTCGCTTATCTCAGAGGCTCGGATGAGAATTGTGTGGTGAGCTTTCATAAAGGGCAATTCAAAATGAGAACCGCAAGGTCAAACACTGGGTAGGCTGCTGCCTGCGCAGACACACCCTCTCGCCCGCTCCTCTGTTTGTGGAAATGTTCCTTTGTTCGGGCTCCGAGTCTGCCTCTTCCCGCCTCTTTAAAGAAGCCCCGTATGAGCGTGGGTGCAATCCGAGCTTAGCCGGAGCTGGAATCCATTTTCCCATGTCCCCACGTGGTCATATTAAGACCGTGAAGTTACTTGAAAGGAAAATTCCAGAACTCAGAGTTGTCACAAGATGGGATCAAAGCATGGATCCTTGGGCAGAAGGGGTGGCCGGGCTGGTGCAGCTGGCAACGGTGACGTCAAGGGCTGGGGCAGACTCATCGTTCCCCAGGGAAGAGCCGAACCTCCTGCCTTCAAGTCAGTTCTGGCTCTTGTTGTTGCTGCTGTTGTTGTTAGGGGCCGTCCACTGGGCTTCTACCACAGCGACCTGTGACAACCGAACAAAACAAATGCACGGTCCCGTGTCACCTTCACAGTGGCTCCTGTGCCCGAGCCCATTGATGCAGCCACTGCATTAACCCGTCTTGTCCAGGGCCGTCTGATCTTTTACAGCTACCCCCGCCCCACCCCCCACTTTACCAAACATGATGGCCTGCTCCAGGGAGTGGGCTCTCCTGACCACATGTCCAAAGAATGTAAGGCAAAGCCTTGCCATCCTTGCCTCTAAGGAGCACTCTGGCGTTACTTCTAAGCCAGATGGGTTTGTTTTGTAAGCAGTCCATGGCACTTTCAATCTTCTTCTCCTCCAGCACCACAATTCAAATGCATCCGTGCTTCTACAGTCGTCCTTAGTCGGTGCCCAACTCTCACATGCATATGATGCAGTGGAGAATACCAGGACGTGGGTCAGGCCGCTTTAGTGCTCAAAGTGACGTCCTCGCCCTTCAGCACGCTGCAGCTGATCTCCTACCGCTGATTTACCTAGCGCAATGCATCTTTCGATTTCCTGACTGCTGTTTCCAAGTAGGACAGAATCTTTGACAACTTCAAACCTTTCTGTTTAGCATGCTGTGGCCTGTTAGTCCAGGTGGGAGGATTTTGCTCTTCCTACATTGTTGTAATCCTTCCAGAAGGCTGTAATCCTTGATCTTCATAAGCAAGTGCATCAAGATCTCACTTTGAGCAACCAAGGTTGTGTCACCTGCTTGCTGTAGGTTGTTGTTAATAAGCCTTCCTCTAATCCTGATGCTGCACTCTTCTTCATACAATCCAGCTTCTCTGATGATTTGCTCAGTATATAGATTGAACAAGTATGGTGAGAAGATACAACCATGTCCCACACCTTTCCTGATTCTAAACCCTGCCAAATTCTCTTGTCCTGTTCATACAACTGCCTTTTGATCCATGCACAAGTTGCAAATGAGCACAATGAAGTGTTCTGTGATTCCCGTTCTTCTCAAGGTTATCCACCATCTGTTACGGTCCCCACTGTCTAATGCCTTTCATAACCCAGGTAAACGTCTTTCTGGCAGTCTCTGCTTTGAGTCAAGCTCATTCTGACATCAGCAACGACATCTGTTGTTCCACATCCTCTTCCAAATCTGGGCCGAGCTTGTGGAAACTCTGTTTGACTCAGAGGGACCCTACATAAAGTTGGTGAGACCGAATCTTTGTGACAACCTCATCTTTCCCCTTTGGAACAGCCAGTGGGTTTGAACCTCTGGTTTATGGTTATCAGCACAACACCTAGCCCACAGCACTGCCAGGGCTCCTCTTTCACCCCTAGTGTTTGGACTTTTGTCCTCTTCTTGGTTGATTCAGGGATGCAAGGGGGCTGCCGTGGGTCAAAGCATCACATCTACAATAAAGGCTTGAAAGAAGAGGCACCAATTCTGACATCTTTATATTACTGGGATAGAATAATCCTTTCCTGAAATCCTAGGAGACTCATGCTTATATTTCATTGGCCAAAATGCTTGCAGATCATTCCCTGCTTCAAAGGAGGCTGAGAGAGGGAGTGATTAGCCCAGATGGCTAGAATGTCGCACAGATGATGCCACCAGTTTTGTTGGCCTGCAGTGATGTCTGAAGAAGTGAGAGTTGGTGTCATAAGTCCTTTAAAGCAGGAAAAAATCCCAACCCCAAACAAACCAATAGAAACCCCAAGAAAACTTATTGTCTTCCAGTCCATTGTGACCCTATAGGACAGAGCAGAACTGCCCCTGTGAGTTCTCAAGACTGTAACTGTTTACAGGAGAAGACAGTCTCATCTTTCTCCCATGCAGTGCCTGGTGGGTTCAAACTGCTGACCTTGCAGCTAGGCAGTTCAACAGGTAACCCACTACGTCACCAAGCCAGCAAGTGTGATACATTATTCTCTTTCTACACCATCTGGGTGAGGAAATGGAAGGACAGAAGACAAAAAATAACACAACTTCGAGTATGGAGAAGTCCAGAAATAATTCTCTTCATTACTTACCCAAATAGCCAGATTTTAAATCCAAAGGTCCTTTCATTTATTCCTCTTCAGAAGATCTGGAATTTCAAGAGCTGGTAGATATTAAAGAACGCCACCCGGAGTCCCTGCAGACATTGCAACTGACAAGACACGAAACTCAGTCCCTTGAGACACTTGACTGACAAGACAGGATGGTGGCATGCTGATAAACTCTGAGTCCTGGAGGAGCCAGAGGAGAAGCCACATGGGCTTACCCTGATGGAACCAGACCTCTGGGGCCAGAGAAGCCACGTGGAGACTCCTGCCAGTGCTGAGATACTTGGGAGGCCACAGGGAGACCCCTGCCAGCACTGAGATGCTTCTACCACTGCTGGATACACAAGATTCTGCACCCACTGGCCTGTGATCATCCTGGTGTCATTGCACATGCTTCTTGAGTTGGAAGACTTTATAGACTGGTATCAGACATATGGGTTAATATCAGACTTATGACCTTGGACTGGATTGGAATGCTTTCTCAATGTTTCATCTCTCTTGTATATAAACCTTTCCCTTATATATAAAAAAATGCCTACTATGGGCACTATGTTGTGTTTGATGTCATATCAAGAAAAGATTTTTAAAAACCTCTTAAAAATAGTTCAGGCCAAGGCATCTATGGAGGTGAGTAAGTCTTGCTGAACAGTTAGTTTTTAGGCTGTCTAGCAGAGGTCATCAGAAAAGGTGTAGTAGGTTTACTATGGCCATATTTCCACGCTATTTTCAGTTGTAGAGGCATGGTGGCATAGAGGTTAATAGATAGTCTATTAATTGCAAGGTCAGCAGTTTGAGACTACTGGCCACTCCTCAGTTGAAAGATGAGGCTGTATGTTCTCATAGCTATAGTTTTGTAAACCCATGGGCCCCATTCTACCCTGCCTTACAGCGTCTCTGTGAGTCACAAAGGAACTCCCTAGCAGTGAGCTTGAATTTTTAAATACCAGTCTGACTGTGTGGCATACCATGATATGTATCTCTAAGAGGAATGGGCATGATTTCTGACATGAGAGATCATAGTTTCCTGACCAGCGCAGAGTCTCCAGTGCGAGAAGACTAGTGGGAAAAGCTGCCCGTGTCCTCTTGTTCAGCTGTATTCAGTGCTGGTGAGGGCAGGGTTTGCAACGTCAGCTGTGAGACTGTCAGTGTGGAGGTCAGAGACCTCAGGTGTGGAGGTCAGGGACCTCAGGTGAACAGTCCCAGGGATTTCTGGAGAAGTCTGCAATCATGGCCTCTTTTAAAAGCAGACTTCAAAAACCAGAAAGCTCAGACACCAAGCCCAGGTAGGACATTGTCAAGCACTGGGACAAGGGTCCACAGCTGCTCTTTGGGACAGAACAGGAGGGCTGTGGAGGAACTCCTGCTCAGATTCATGTGCACCAGTCCCTACATCTTCAGGGGAACAGCAGTGTTGGCAAAGGAGCCCTGGTGGTGGAGTGGGCTAGGAGTTGGGCTATTAACAGCCAGGCCTGCTGTTCAAATCTCCCCCAGGAGAAAGAAGGGACTTTCTGCACTACAAAAGAGTCACAGCTTCTGACATACCAGAGAGCAGTTCGCTGCCTTCCTACCGGGCAGATACTTAGGCATCAGCATCCACTCACTGGCCCTAGTCAGAGTTCCCAAGAAATGTTTCTAGCTATCTCAACAACGAATCCCACAGGGAAGCCATGCTTTTGTCAGGTGTTGTCAACTCCTTTTAAAGGGTTTGAAAATGTGAACTGGGGCCATTATGGATCTCCAGTCTTAGAAGCAAATGAATTAGGCATCAAGACACTTTTCTCCCCCCTTAACTCCTGGTGGTGTGAGCACTCACGAGAAGGTGGAGCTTTGATGTCCTTCCAAGAAGTCTTCCACGGAAAGCTGTGTAGAGCGAAGTTTAACACTGAGGAATGTGGGCCAGCTGCCCATCTTTCCCACATATCATTCGTTATCCCCCAGCTTTGGGAACACTTTGGGTCACTTGGCATTTACAAAAGCAGGAGACAAACAGAAGTGGCTGCTGCTCCCCACTTGCCCTGGGGAGAGTCCTTGGGTAAAGAGGCAGCATTCACGCTGTAGGCGCGGAGAGTGGCGGTGCCCTACGTCCTGCTCCATAAGGAGGTGCCACATTTCAGCATCGCGGGGGGACTAGCTTTGAATGTGAATGCTTATGTAATTCTCGGGCTCATATGTGACTTGGTACGATTTCTTAGGTTACATTTTGGTCTGAAAACACTGGAAAGTGTATCCCCCTGTTAACGAATGATCATTGCTTTTCCACTTGATAGCACTTGGGCTTCCTGAAGACCTCACAGGAACACTCCTTGCAGATTGCTTGAGAAACGTGCTCTTCTGCTACACCATAGAAAGTCAAATTCAAACTCCTGTCATCGATGCGATTATGACACACAGTGATCACATAAGACAGGGTAGCACTGTCCCTGTGGGTTTCTGAGACAGGAACCCTTGACAGGAGTAGAAAGCCGAATCTCTCTCCCCTGGAGCAGCTGGTGGTTTCAAACTGCTGACCTTGTGGTGAGCAACCCAATGAGTAACCCACTGCTCCACCAGGGCTTCCATTTATAAGCATTGTGTCATGCTTTATAGGCCCAATCTGCAAGTTAGATGTGTCTGCAATCAGCTGCCATGTAACAAACAATCCCCACACTTAATCCCTGGGCCTGCAGGGTGACACATTCTAATTGGGCGGTGGTTGCCCAGGACATGGCCTTTGCACATGGCCTTTCCTTGAGACCTGAGCTTCTACTCTCATGGAGACTGGGTCCCAAAGGGAGCCTCCTGAGAGTGCTCCCAGAGACCCTCAGGGAAGCTCAAGACATTAGATGACCTAGCTGTGCTAAACACAGGATCCACATATGAAACCACCAGCTACTTCTTCATGGGAGAACAAGGAGGCTTTCTGTTTCTGGACAGAGGGACAGTCTCTGACTACCACAAGGGCCACTCTCCTCGGTCCGGTGGAACCTCCGTGAGTCAGTCAACTTGATGGCAGGACGTTTGGTTTGTCTGCTTGGAGCCTTCGCAGGTGAAGGCATCACTTCCATGGCATTCTCACTGGGAAGGTGAGCAAGTGAGGCGGGCCCGCTGCCCGGGACACTGCACTTGCCCGCGGGAGGAGTAGCAGAGCATTGGAAGCCATCGTCAGTCTCTCCAAGGGCGGTGTTCGAGCCCCCACAGATATAACTTTACAAAAAAGTCAACTCGCTCTATGGTAGTTCTCAGTCTGTGGGTCACGACCCCTTTGGAGGTTGGATGACCCTGTCACAAGGGTCGCCTGATTCATAACAGTATCAAAATGACAGTCATGAAGTAGCAACCCAAATAATTTTATGGTTGGGGATCACCACCACATGAAGAACTACATGAAAGGGTCATGGCATGAGGAAGGTTGAGAACCACTGCCCTAAGAGAGCTGGTGATTAAGAGCCAGAATGGAATTGAATCCAGGCTTGCTGGGGCTGAATCTGGCATTTTAATAACACTTCTTTCTTTCTGTGTGTGTATGTGTGTGTGTGTGTGTGTGTGTTTGCCGGTAGTTGCTATGTCAACCATTGTTGTTGTTGTGAATTATTGGCAAGTTAATGCTTCCAAGACTCTTGGATTTTTGCCTCTTTGGGTGTAATGATGTCCCATGGTCTTCTTGGAGTCTTGGTGGTGTAGTGGTGGTGGTGTAGTGGTTACTCATCAGGCTGCTAACCACGGGGCAGCAGTTTGAAACCATCAGTGACTCTGCAGAAAAAGAAGGGGTTTTCTAATCCCATAAAGGGTTACAATCTTGGAAACTCACAGGGGAAGTTCTACCCTATCTCTAGGGTGCCCATCAGCTGACATCAACTCAATGGCAGTGCATTTGCGTTTTTAAAATTTTACTTTGATTGAAGATAATGGTACTTCCTCTACAAACCATTTGCCCCAGGTCCTCAGATTCGAGTGACGGCTCCTTCCCTTCTCCAATCTGGTGAAATAATCTTTAAGTTGAGCCCCTCTGGGATCCCAAGGGGTCTGACACCTTATTCCAGTTGTCTGCAATGCTTTGAAAGAGGGAGGCAATGGCGTGTGTTAAGGTTCACAGCTAAATCAGAGATGAAACCAGTCTAGGACCAGATGCTCTTCTCTCTTCCCGTCCCTCCCAGCCACAACCCACTCGTCCTCTTCTTCAGAAGCCCTAAGGAACCCTACAGTCTCCCCACCCTCTGGGTACTCTGACCAGACACAACCCCACTGGCTCAATGCAGTTGGGGAGGGTCAGAGCCGCAGAAAGTGCTGACAGATGCCTGGCCATGCCTATCTACCTGGACACCGTGCTCTTTTTCCAGTTGGAGGGGAAAGTGGAAGAGGCGCATGCACATGGTGCTTATTGGGAGAGCAGTCCTCAGAGGCTTCCTTTTGCTATGAAGTTCATGGCCATCTTGGATCACCAGCCAGATTCCAGCTCTTCTTAGACTGTACCTGGCTCAGCCTGTGCGGATGTGTCTGGAACCTGAGCCTTCCGCTGAGTGTCGTCACCCCAGACTGAGACCTCTTGGCCACCTGGTCTTGCTTTCTCCCCTCCTGTCTCCCTGCTCCCAAGCCTCTCCTCTATTCTTTCTCCCTCTGAGTCCTGAAGTTGTCTCCCCCAGCTGACACCCCCTCACTCGATGGGTCAAGCTTTGAGGAGCAGTGATGGTGTGAAACTTTTCCGGGGATGAAGGGAGAGGAGATGTTCCCACAAAGCAGAAGAACATCACAAAACCCTGTGGGCTGGCAATGAGCCACCAGCCCCAGATGTGGTTTAATTATGGGGATGCTCACCGTCTCTCCCCGGTGACATGACTTTGCCATCGTAGGAGCTTGCTTCCTCAGCTTGCCTTCCAGAAACGCTCCATGATCCCTTTAGACCAGGGTCCTCACACTTTTTAAACAGGGGGCCAGGTCACTGTCCCTCAGGCCGTTAGAGGGCCAGACTATAGTTTTAAAAACAAACAAACAACTATGAGCAAATTCTCAGTGGGCCTGGGATGAGTCGGCTGCTCAGCAGGACAGTGGCGGCAAAAACACCTGGGGGGCCGGATGTGGCCCGTGGGCTGTAGTTTGAGGACCCTTGCTTCTAGACTGTCTAACTTCGAAGACCTTCCCTGTCTGACTCCATCCCACTTTGAATCGACTTACCGCATGATTCCACAGCGGATTCGCTCACCACGGGAGGTGCAACTCTCTCTCCCTGTTCCACCTCTGCTTCTCTTTCAAGAAGCAGCTCCAGCTCCCGAAAACCCAGACCAAACTCAGGGGCAGCGTGTTGATTCTGACTCCAGCGACCCTATAGGGCAGGGTGGAACTGCTCCTCTGTGGCGGCACAACCGTAATGGTGCTGTACGGGATGAAGCATTTCATCTTTCCCCAAAGGAGAACCAAAGGTGGTTTCAAATTGCTTAATTCGTCATTGGCAGCCTGATGCGTTACTGAATTCCTAAGGGTCCCGACATCATTCACTGTTGTGGCAGTCATGTACTTTGGTGTCAATTTCATGATTGGGAGTGTAGGTGTGGAGTCTAGCCTATCAATCTGGAGACAGCCAATGAGACCTCTGTGTGGGCGTGGCTTTCTCCTGAGAATTCTAGGAACTCTCCAGGTATTTCCCATTGGCGGTGAGAGACTTGCAACTCAGTCCCTGGGAGTCACTCTACTGACAAGACAAGATGGCAGAATGGTGATAGACCCTGAGTCCTGGAGGAGCCGGAGGAGAAGCCACATGGGCTTATCCTGATGGAACTAGACCTCTGGGCTGGAGAAGCCATGGGGAGACTCCTGCCAGTGCTAAGATGCTTGGGAGGCCATGGGGAGACCCTTGCCAGTGTTGAGATACTTCTACCACCACTGGATACACAAGACTCTGCACCCACTGGCCTGTGATCATCCTGGCATCATTGTGTGTGCTTTGTGAGTCTGAAGAGCCTAATGAATTGGTATGGGACATATGAGTTAATGTCTGACTTGTGACCTTGGACTGGACTGGGTTGGGATGCTTTCCTCAGTGTTCCATTCCTCTTGTCATCCAGCCAGTGGCTCGCTGTCACTCTTTGTGGGAGTAGAGGGCCCCGTCTTCCTCCTGAGGAGCTGTTGGTGGTTTTGAACTGCAGACCACGTGCAGATCACAGCCCAACATGTAACCAGCATGCTAATCCTGGTAAAGCACGCCGATGCTGCTGTCAAGATTTGCGTCAGGAGGCCCAGTTCCTGGTGTTTTTTTGCTCCTGGCAGTAAACTAAGGAGATTGATGCTCCCATGTTTTAGTCCATGAGCATCTGCCCCCAGAATGGCCAACACAGGGCAGAGGGACACGGCAGCCTTTTGCAGCCCCCAGGATCTTAATCTACCAGAACCAAGACGAAGCTCCTTGAGATGGTGTCAGGCAGAGATCTGGGACCTTGGTAAAGCCAGGGCTACAGATGGCTTGTGTTGTCGCCATCGCTGTGAGCAGCCATCTGGGCAGCTGCAACCCACAGTGACCCCGACTCAGAGACTGGAATTGACTCGCACTGCTTAAATGTCGCCTGTATGCGGGAGTCACATTGAGGGCAGCTCCCCCTCATTTCCTTAGCTCATCAAAAAATAGTGAAAGGACCCCAACCTTTCTGGGGCCAGGTTCTGACACAGGGATGCTGGTGGGCTTGGTCCTGTGATGCATATAGATCCTGTGGAAAGACAGACACTCATCCAAGCTCGGGGGCAAATTGAAAAACCAGGTAAAAATGGAAAATATGAAGGAAAGAAGGGACAACAGAAGGGAGGGAGGGCAGAGAGAAGCAGAAGCTGTCACAGACAGAAGAGGGGAAGACTCTTTGGAGCAGGACCAGGCCTGGGCTGGCTTCAACATTTAAGCAGAGATGTGAAAGAGGAGAGCTCAGTCATTCATATGCAAACAGGAAAGGGAGCGGGACTAGCAGGGTAGAGGCTCTGACGCTGGAAAGAGCCTGAAGCTGGAGCCGAATGGATAGAGGAAGATATAAGCAAGGCAGCCTGGGGCGAGAGCAAGACCCTGGCCGGCCCTCCCTGACTTTCCAGAGTGGGACTGGCCCAGCTACCTATGGACACCTTTACCCTTGCTCACATGAGGTGCTAGTCCAGCTGTCCTACTGGGCTGTAGACTCCCTGAAGTTGCTCTGGAGGCATAGTGGTTACGTGTGGGGCTGTCATCCCCAAGGTCAGCAGTTCGAAACCACTCGCCCCTCTAAGAGGGAATGGCAGGGCTTTCTACTCTCATAAAAATGTACAGCCTTGTAAGCTCACAAGGGCAATTCTATCCCGTCCTATAGGGTGGCCATGAATTGGCATTGCCTCAATGACAGTGAGTTTGCTTTTCCTTTTTGGTGGGGTGGGGGGCACAGGGGTAGACGTCCCGAAGTGGTCTACCCTGGAGGAGGGGGTGGACACGGCCCACACTTGTGTTGTGGGCTGCCGAAGAGTCCCCTGGCCTCATGGAGACTCCATGCACAAAGGGACTAACCATTGTTCGGTTTGCCCCATCCCCAGGATCAGGGGCAGATTGGATGGCTGAGATCGGTCAGGTTTTCATCGGCTGATATGGGGGTGCAGATCACCAGGCTTTTCTTCCAAGTCCATCTTAGTCTGCAAGCTCTGCTGAAGCTTCATAGCAGCACACAAGCAGTCACTGGCCGACTGTGGTGTCTGGATAAACTGTATGGCCTAGGAATTGAGCTAGATTCCATGCATGGAAGGTGAGAACTCTACTGCTGAACCACCACTGTGAGCATGCAGAAAGCACTCAGTGTGAGCCCCGAGACTCAACTGGGCCTGTTTCCCAAGGAGACGAACAGCCGCTGGAAGAGAAGGACGGGGAGTGACTAGCTCTTCAGCTCTGAATCTTTGACTCTGCCTGGGGCTTGACATGGAGTAGGTGTGCCAGGAATATTTCCTGCCTGCTGAAGTCAACTTGATTTGACTTGGCTCCTAGGGCATTCACTGCAGAACTAGCAGCAGAGAAGATGATTGATAAAGACTTAATGAATGTGGGAGACGCCACAGTGAGTTGGGTCATGTTTTCCCTCTTCAGGAGAGCATGACAGAACTGCACAGGAGAGAAGGCCCAGCATGTGAAACCTGGCACAGGTTTCAGATGGGGCCAGCCAGCCTCTTATTATTCACAGGGAGGGTCATTTGATAGTATGGCCCGGACTATGTAGATAACATATATGCTCCTGTCTATGGGCTCCCCTGTTAGGCCCATAACTACCTTAGGTCTTAACTATACTTGATGGCATGATGGGTTATGGGCTGGACTACTAAACACAAGGTCTACAGTTCAAATCCCCCAGCAGCTGCATGGAGGGAAGATGATGACAACCTTGGAAACCCACAGAGGCAGTTTGCCCCAGTCCAATTGAGTCACAGCCAGTCAAGATCCACTCAATGACAGTGAGCATTTTGTGTGCTTGGGCTCCCCTTATCCTATTGTGAATTCCATTCACTCCAAGCAAATGCCATGTCAGATCTGTTGAGACATGTTCTCGTCTTCTTTTTTGTTGTTGTTGTCGTCGCATACAATAGTTTTATGGGAAACTATTCTTTACTTCTGCGTTTAAGATAGTTTACGATATTATTTCTGGAAAACAAAACCACAGTTTGGGTTTGCTTCACAGTTTATTTAAACAAAGAAGGGCACTATTTAGTCTCTTTTTAGGCTGGCAGCTCAGCAAATTACAGAGAGGTGGTTGGCTGTGGTTTGGGTTTTGCTCTTCAAGGCGCAGATGTTGGAATATGGTGGCTGGGAAGCAGGATGGGACTCCGGAACAGACGGGGGCAGGCAAAGGCTTCTGAAGGAGCAGGGACAGGTGGCTTGGCTTGAGTGAGAGCACCAGAGGGAGCACTAAGGGCGGAGGCATTCTGGAACTGCCTCCACAGCACAGGGACTTTCAAGTCAAAGGCAGGAAACATTAAAAAACAAAACCCAGAAACCGTGCTTATTTTATAAGGAAGGTTTATGAGGCGACTCCAAAATTTCTGTGCATAAATTACATTATATTTTAATTTGATTTTTCCATGAAGTTTAAAAAACCTCCCTGTATTCTTTTTTTTAATTTGTTGCCCCTTTCTTTTTGTTTTTTAAAGGAAGAATGTGAGGATGCATTTAAGAGCTCAGCATTTACTATCATTGAAGTCCAGTCCCTGTGGCTGTCCCTGAGGCTCTGATGTCACTCACCTGTGCTGTGCCCTGTACATTGGATCATTAGACCCTACTCAAGTGGGAGAAGGATCGGACTGTCTACTCCTATCCACCCTTGCAGTCCCAGAAACGCAGCAAAATAGTTCTTCCCTGTCCTGTAGTGTCCCTGGGAGCCAGCATCGCCTCAATGGCAGGGCTTTGCTGTTGCTTTAGGTGGCTTTCATGCACAGCCATGTGTGAAGGACCGGAACGGAAGCACTCTGTGAAATAGATGCCGCTGTGGCTGTGAGGTGTCGTTGACTTCCCTCCACGCCCTGGTGGACAGATGCATGTCAGCACGAAACACTGCACGGCCCTGTGCCATCCAGACAAGTGCCCCTAGGCCTGAGCCCCTTGGTGTCACCACGGTGCCGCCCCCCCCCCCCATCTCCTCCTGGGCCTTCTCTTTTTCACCCTTCTGCTGTAGCAAACGTGATGCCCTTCTCCAGGGACTGAGCTTTCCCCATACTTCGTCTAAAGTATGTGAGATAAGCTCTTGACATCCTTGGCTCTAAGGGGCACTCTGGCCTTACTTCTTCCAACACAGATTGGTTTCTCCCTTTAGCAGTTTATGGTACTTTCACTATTGTTCTCCAGCTCCACAATTCAAATGCATCCATTCTTCTCTCGCCTTCCTTATTCAATATGCACCTTTCACTTGCATTTGATGCAATGGAGAATACATGGCTTGAGTCAGGTGCACTTTAGTCCTCAAAGTAGTATCCTTGCTCTTCAATACTCTAAAGAGGTCTTGTGCAGCCGATTTAGCTAATACAATGCATCTTTTGGTATCTTGACTGCTGCTTCCATGATCATTGCTTGTGGATCCCAGTAAGACAAAAGCTTTGACAATTTTTACCTTTTCTCCAGTTATCATGATGTTGCCTATTGGTCCAGTTATTACGATTTTGGTCTTTCTTACATCGAGCTGTAATCCATACTGAAGGCTACAATCTGTCTTCTTCATCAGCAAGGGCTTCAAGTTCTCCTCCCTTTCAGCAAGCAAGTGCATATTGCAGATTGTTATTGAGCTCCCTCCAAGCCTGATGCCACATTCTTCTTCACGTAATCCTGCTTTTTTGATGGTCTGCTCTGCTGACAGATTGAACAAGCATGGTAAAAGGATACAACGCCGATGCACACCTGTCCTGATGTGAAACCATGTGAATTCCCTTGTTGTGTTTGCACAATTGCCTCTTGATCTGTGACCAAGTTCCAAATGAGCACAATGAGGTGTTCCAGAATTTTCTATTCTTCCAAATGAGAAGACTGTAGTCAAAAGACAATAGAAGATTCTATTGTATGTAAAAATAGCTATAATATAAAAACAAAAACAGACCGGCAGCAGATGGGTGAGGAAAACGGGGGTAGCAAGGGACGGAGAGCAGGAAAGAGAAGATGAAGCTGGCAATGGGTGCTGCCATCATGGTACCCACGTTTATAGGGTGACCCAGGCCAGCTTCTCGGGCAGAGCCCCTCAACCTGGTCCAGGATAAAAGCCCATCATCCCCGTTCCCAAGGAACCCACACTTCCCCAGATGTCTAATTTACTTTGAGTTCTATAATCGATTACACAGACAAGACCTGTCTGAGAGGCTCTGGAGATCCGCTAAGCCTGGAGTGGGTGCTGGGGAAAGCAGGCCCCCGACCTCATTGGGGATTTACGATCTTACAACCTGGGACATCCATTCCCTGCTTAGACAATCCTCAGCCAGCCTTCAAAGGGCTATGTGATGGCGAAGTTAAACTTTCTAGTAAACTTCAGAATTTACATCAGAGGGGAACGGTCTGAACCCCTGTCTTCAAATCTGTAAAATAGGTATAGGCAGGCCTGTGATTTTTTTTCCTTTATGTCATTATGATATTTCAGGGAGAAAACCAAACCAAATTCACTGCCATCAAGTCCATTGTGACTCTTAGCGGCCCAAAGAACAGGCTTTAACTGCCCCAGGGGAGTTTCTGAGATGGTCCCCCTTTATGGGAGTAGAAGATGTTAGCTTTCTCCTGCAGAACAGGCTGGGCGTTTTGAACTGCTGACCTCCGGGTTAGCAATCTAACACCAAACACGTGTGCCATCAGGGAGGAAATGAAGGTAGATAACCGAGAACCCTGCCATATATGTAAAGAGGCGCCTGTTATTGATATTAAGGAGCCTGGAGTCTCCGTGGATAGCCAGCTGGGGCTGCTAATCACAAAGTCGGCGGTTCAGACTCCTCTCCTTCCACTCTGAGACAGAGGGCTGAGGCTGCCGTCAAGAGTTGTCTTGGAAACCCTTAGAAGCATCTCTTCTCTGTCCTGGAAGGGGCGGTGCTTCAGGATGGGCGTGATGACCGCGGAGTGGAAGTTACTGTTCATATTACCGCGTGCCCTTGCCTAGGAGGCAGAGCTCAGCGTCTCTTACCCAGACTGTTCTTCCCATGATGTCTGTCTTGAGAGCAGTTCCAGGGGGCATCTCCTGCTTCCTCCCTGGGCACTGCCTGCAGAGCCATCCCTCTGGGGGTGTCCTGCAGTCTGGACTCCTCTGAAGCCATCTTGGTGTCTGTTTGTGCCTCGCCCATCTTCACACCCCAGTTCTCTGTGGGTCTCAGATCCATTTCTCAACCACGGTGACTCAGGGGGGTGGAGGGGGGCGGTCCCCGATTCCAGACACGTCTAATTCCAAAGGGATTGTTGCCGTCTTACTCCACGCCGCCTTGCATTAGGCGCAGTCTCCCTACTCTCTAGAGGTGAGTGGAGTGCATGGCATTGGCGTTCCCTTGTCTAGTGGGTTTCCAGGTCCCATTTCCATATGCCTATGCATCTGTGAGAGCATGCGCAGGCCTTTCAGGATGGCATAAATCAGTAAAAATCCGGTTCCTTTGCTAGATCCATGCTAAGTCCTCCAACTACCTCCCCCCTCCTCCTCCACCCCAACACACTCCCTTCATCATTCTGAGGCAGCACCGCTCTTCACCCAGGTCTGGCCATCAGCCCCTGTTTCCTTCTGCTCGTCCCTTGAAGAAACCAGAAGAGGTCGTGCAGCTTCTTGCCTGCTTCTTCTAGGTCTCAACGTTCTGTAGTCCCCTGAGCCCAGGCTGGCGCAGAGAAAGCCAGGCTGAAGAGAGAGAGGAAAGGTCCATTTCTGAACTTTCCATACACACCTTCTCTGGAAGGAGCAGGGAGAGGCTAGCTGTGTGGTGTAACTCCCGGGTGGGGATGGCGGTTGGGGGCAGGAGGCGCCAGATGAGGAAGGGAGGGGAGCCCAGGTGGGGGCAGGAAGCAGGCTGAGGGCTTCCTGCAGCTGCTCAGCCACCTGGCCAGGCAGCTGTTCTGTCTCAGGGAGCTGTGTCTGGACAAGGCCGTCTGCTGTAACACGGCCTCACTGAGGGCGACGGAACGCCAGGATGCCTGGTCAGAGCTGTCAGTTCTGGGGAGCAACTGTTCTGGGGTGGGGAGGGCAGGTGGAGCTGGAGATGTGGAATCCCCGACTGGCTTGTCCATAGTGACTGCTCTCACTAGTCCAGAATTGACCCGAGAGGGCCCACATTACTCCTCCAGCAGGGGGATATGGAACCGTAGCCTGCCAACCCAAAGCAGTCACTCCAGGGACTAGCAATTGAGAATGGCTTTTATAAATGAGCATCTGCCATTAATCTGATGATCAGAACATGAACAGACCTGCACATTATATATAAGGGTACCTACTAACATACTCTTCAGGGGAGAACCGAGACTGTCTACTCCCATGAAGATGTACAGTCCCAAGACATCATCCCTATTTATTATTGTCATATGAGAGTCTCCTTCCCTTAAAATGGGGGGCATTGGCTTTCCAACTTGGTACCTAAATATTGCAAACTCAATTTTGCCTCTTGGGTTCGAAACATCGCCTCAGACACGCTGGCCCCTGATTTAGTCCCCTGTTTCTCAAATGGTGGCAAACATCAGACACGCCCAGAGGACCTTTTACAACCCAGAGTCCGAGGCTCCGTCTCCGGAGTGTCTGAGTCAGGAGATCTGCGGTGCAGCACAAGAACAATCTAGCGGATGCTGCTAATGCTGGGTGAGGAGTCTTGCTTTGGGAACCACTGGTGGAGGTGGCCGGTTGATGAGGAGAGATTTTCCAGGAGACCTGGCGGTGCTGCCAGGTAGGGACTGGGATGCTAGCGAGGTCAGCGGTTCAAACCTACCATGGACTCCTCAGGAGAGAAGTGAGGCGGTCTACTCCCATGGAGATGTACAGCCCCTGAAACCTCCTAGAGGGTGGCTGCATGTGCCAATCGACTCAATGGCTGTGAGTTTTAGGGATCTAGAAGGCACCCATGATGGGGCTCAGGGGAACAGTCCTTAGAATCAAATAGGGGTCCTGCTGCTTGCACACTCTGTGATCTCGGGCGTGTTATTATCTTTCATCTTCACTTCCTCACGTGGAAAACAGGGGTCATGAGAGTGCCTTGCGCATAAGGATTACAAAGGGTACCAGAAGTCGATCCTATAAACGCTTAGCCCACCTTTGAAATATGCCATGACACATATCTAATCTATAAATATGTATCCCCTGCAATGAACAATTTGAGGCCGAACAAAGGAGAGACCCTTTGGTTAACCAGGTGCAGTGGGACTGAGGGCAGGAACTCCAGGAGACAGTCTTGTTCTGGGTCTTGCCTGATGCGACAGGAGCTTTCCTCCCACTGTCCAGGTACTGTGTGTTAATGGGGAGATGTGAATGTTCCCTCTCTGACAGACCACCTCACATCTGGCTTGCTCCAGTTGTGCTGTCCACTGAGTGCTGAACTTGTAAGCATGCGTACTGGAAGACATGAGAAGAAATCTCAGAGGACTTCCTGGAAGGAGTGTAGCATGAAATAAGCCTGGGATAGGAAGGTGACTAGGACTTGTTGGGGGGCTTGGAGAGGGGAATGAGATTGGTAGACTCCTTGGAGAGCAGGGAATGGGGATTTTCCTGGTGGACAGAAGAGTTGTCAAGTGGCCCATAGATGAGGAACTGTTACATCATCTAACCGAGGCTCTAGCAGGCCTCCTGTCGAACAGAGGTAGAGAGAGTGGGGAGGCCCTGGGAGCTCCAGAAATGGTTCTTGGCCTTTCTTTAGACCTTGGAAGGGAGGAAAACTGGGAGTCTCCGCTCTTTCTCCAGCCTCCAGCTCCACTTCTTGGGGCTGCTCAAGGGGGCGGCCTCCCTGCCCATGTCTCCCCCATGTTTACCCACACACATTCCTCTAGTTTGGTTAGCTCTGCGCTGGCCAGAGAAGCCCTGGGAAGCTTTGCTGTGTCTTCTAAGAAACAGGAAGTCATTATTTGCCTAAAGCAAACAAACTCACAGACTGCAGGGTTCACGTACAGTCCAGAGCCCGGGTCCCAAGAGGTAAGTGTGTGGGCCAGGGACATGGGGGCCTGGGCTGTGCAGCCTTCTCATCCTCCTCTTCCTCCTTTGGCCAGACAAACCATTGGCCTCCCCTCCAGCCACGACCTGCAGGAAGCCTGAGGTAAGTAACCACACCCAGGGTGCAGACATTGAGCTGGGCTTTCTCCTGCAGACAGTCTCTGGCCCCAAGGGCTCCTCTTCCCATGACATCAGCAAAACCGCCCTGTTCTTCCTGGAACCAGAGGAGAAGTAACCTTCGCCAAGCTCCGTTTCTTTCCCCCTACTAGCCAGGAAGAAGGGGCTGCACACTTATGGAGAGCCCCCTGCATGAATACATGTACCTCTTATCAACACCCGCCAAGATGCACCGTCATCTGCATGGTCCTGATGAGAGAAAACAAACAAACATGCCAGAAGGATGGGCTGCTCCCCCAATCTCACAGACAAGACCTACAAGCTGAATCCAAGTCTGGCTATGTCACAGACACACTCCATGCCACACGTTTCCCCGTCCCCTCTGGAGTCCCTGCTAATGTTCTTCTTCCCAATCACTCTCTGGCATCCAGTCCATGCTAACTCACAGAGACCCTACAAGACAAGGTAGCACTGCCCCCTTGGACAGCTCTCTATCGAAGCCGAAGGCCACGTCTTTCTCCAGCGGAGTGGCTCGTGGTTTCAAATTCCTCACCCAACACAGAAGCACTGTGCCACCAGGTCTCCTCCCTTACCCAGCAGGGCCCTTTGGAAAGTTTGGGCTGGAGTCTCCAAACATGGACTGGTCTACAGTGGATGGGCTTGGTGGAGCTAACAGAGCCAACCTTGCCCCACTTCAGTGGGAGCTTGTAGGGCAGAGGGATGAGAGAAGAGGGGCCTCCAGAAGACTAATCAACATCTTTTATCAAAGTGTGGGGTGAGGGATAGGAGGGGGGGTGATGTAGCTAGCTGCTGAGGAGTGGATTCTGACTTACGGTGGCTCCCTGTGCATCCGACTCCGGGTTCTAAAGGACCTGATGCTCTTGGACGTGGATCGTCAGGCCTTTCTTTGGAGGTGGGGCCCTGCTGTCCCAGTGAGTCACACTGAGCTGCTAACCACAAGGTCATAGGTTCAAGCCCACCAGTGACTCTGTAGGAGAAAGATGAGGCTGTGGGCTGCCGTCAAGATTTGAAAAGTCTCATAAGTCCACAGGGTCCATTCGCCTCTGCCCTATAGGACTGCTGGGAGTGGAAACCAATCCCGAGCCCGTGAGGTCAGTCTTTCCTTTGGTGCATTCCCACCCCCAGCCTTTGGGTAGGCTGCTGAGTGCCAGCTGTCTATGTCACCCAGCGCTGTCTGGACAGAGAGGCTACTCAAAATGACACAAGCCAACTTGACACGCTGGTGGCCTGCGTCAGGGTGCATGCACAGTAGCGTGCAGGCAGAGCAGAGGAAGGCAGTGGGCAGAGTGTGACTTGGCGAAGATGTGACCAGTCTCCTCATTCAATAGAGAAGGCTAAGCTGGTCTTCCACAAGTAAACCCTGTTCAGAGAAGACTACTCTGAACCCTGGAGGCTACTCTCCCCTGGAAAGAACACTGGGTCGTTTCTTTGCTCTGTGTCCTGCTGCTGCCGCAGTTTCCTCAGCCATCAAATGGGAATCACATTCAATCACCCTGCAGGACCATAATGTGCTGATAGCAGTGCCCAGAAGATCAGACCCTGGGACTCAGAATCTGCTGTTTGGACACAGCAGCTGGACTCAGCCCAAGTCAGGACAAAGCTTTCTTTTGGACAGATGTTTGAACAATTAAAGCAGAGCCTCTCAGGCCCAACCCTCGAAATATTTAGATGTCTTTATTCCAACCAGTGGACAATTAATGAACCAGAGTCTTCAATGCTAGGTTCATTTCTTCATCCAAGGGGATAAGTGAGAAAACAAGCCGAAATGTCTCTCCTGCACAGGTCTTCCCAACTTGTGACCTCATCTTATATCCCCATGGCCTCTGAGCTTGATGGGGAGGTAATGGTGACTAGGGGAACGGCTGTTCACAGGGGTCCACCCAGGGCTGCAGATGGCTGCCATGACAGGGAGAACCCTGCTGATAGAAGGAGTAAGCTTTATGCATGTCAACATTTTGAATTATTTATATATTTCAACATTTGTCATGTGTACAATTCAGTGATGATATTAACGTCCACCAGGTTATACATCCATCACCACAGTCTATTTTCCAAAGCTTCCATCAGCCTTCTCAGAAACTCAGTGTCCTCTATGCAATGAGCCTCTGCTTCTCCACCCTTCACACCCCTGAGAACCATGGATCAACTTTTGACCTCTCTGTTGTTGTTGTTGAGGTGCCATCGACTCAGTTGGGATTCATAGTAACCTCTGTACAACAGACTGGAATGCCATCTGATCCTGTGCCATGCTCTCAATGGTTATCCTTGAGCCCATTGTTGAGCCACTGTGCCAATCCATTTCACCAAGGGTCTTCTTCTTGTTCTCTGCCCCTCTACTTTACCACTCAAGATGTCCTGTTCCAGGGACTGCTTTTGCCTGAGAACATGACCAAAGTACATCAGATGAAGTCTGTCCATCCTCACTTCTAAGGAGCATTTTGGCTATACTTCTTCCAAGACAGATCTGTTTACTCTTTAGGCAGCCCCTGGCCCTGGGAACTTTCAGGTCCATAATTCAAATGCATTTTCTTTGGTCTTCCTTATACAATGTCCAACTTTCACAGGCATGTGAGGCACCTGAAAGTATGGTCACTTGGGGGAGGTGCACCTTCATCCTCAAAGTGACATCCTTGTTCTTCAGGAAGTCATTATAAAGAGATAGAGGGCAGAGGCATGGTTTAGTTTCTTGACTGCTGCTTCCATGAGTATTAACTATGGATCCAAGCAAAGTGAAATTTCTGACAACTTCAACCTTTTCTCCAATTATCATGATCTCACCTACTAGTCCAGTTGTGAAGAGTATTGTGTGTGTGTGTGTGTGCGCACACTATATGTTTGCCTCATCTAGATGATTCATCCCCCACTTGTCTGTCAGTTTGTCGTATTGGTGGCTTGTGTGTTGCTGTGATGCTGGAAGCGAGGTCACTGGTATTTCAAATGCCAGCAGGATTGTCCACCATGAACAGGCTCCCGCTGAGTTTCCAGACCAAGAACTGACTACAAAGAAGAAACAGGCAATCCAGGTCTGAGGAAGTAGCCACTGTATATCCTATAGACAGCATCAGAAGAACATTGTCAATTACAGAAAACCTACTGATGAGAAGCAGAACATTGTCAGAGATCGCATGAGAAGATGATCTTCTTAAGTCAGATGACACAACATGTGCTTAAGAAGCACTGACTTCTCACAGTAGAGTCGACCACAATGACACCAAGGAGTAATGCTTGTGGGACCTTCATTTGTTGCTGGACCATGACAGAGAAGAAAGAACTGCAAGCATTCACTAAGAAATGAGTTTGAAATGTACAAAGTATCGATATAGCAAAATTGGAAGTCTTCACAAATGGAATGGGATACATAAAGATTGACATCCTAGGTGCTAGTGAGCTGAAATGGAAAATATTGGCCACTTTGAATCAGAAAATCACATTGTTTACTACGTTGGGGTTCTGAAACAGCCAAGAGGAATGGTATGGCATTTATTGTCAAAAAGGACATTTCAAGATCTATCTTAAAGTATGATGCTGTCTATGATAGGATAATAGGTATCACCTTCAAAGAAATCTAATCAATAGGGCTATTATTCAAATTTAGGCACCAACCACTAAAGCTGATGATGCAGAAATAGAAAAGTCTTTCGTTGCCTTCAGTCCGAAATTGATTGAGCATGTGATCAAGATGCATTGATAATTATTGGTGATTGGAAAGCAGAAATTGAAAACAAAGGGGAAGATAATAATAGACGGAAAATATAATCTTGGTGATGGAAATGAAGCTGGAGATCACATGATAAGATTTTTCAAAACCAATGACTTCATAGCAAATACCTTTGTCAGCAACACAAAAGATGTTTATACACATGAACCCCTCCATATGGAATATGCAGAAATCAGATAGACTATATTTGTGTGGAGAAATGATAGAGAAACTCAATATTAGCAGCTAAAACCATGCTAGTGATGAACTGTGGAACAGATCGTTAATTGCTCATATATAAGTTCAAGTTGAAGCTAAAGACAATAAAAGCAAGTCCAGTACAGCCAGAATATGACCTTGAGCATATCCCTCTTGAATTTTGAGAATATCCCAAGAAGAAATTTGAGGCATTAAACATGAATGACAGGAAACCTGATGGACTGTGAGAGGACATGAAGAATGTCACTCATGAACAAAGTAAAAGGGCATTAAAAAGACAGTAAAGAAAGGAAATATCAAAATGGATTCCAAAAGGAGACTCTGAAACTTTCTTTTAATTGTACACTAAGGCAAATGGATGAAACGATGAAGTCAAAGAGTTGAACAGAAAATTTCAAAGGGCAACTCAAAAGGACAAAGTCAAATATTATACTGAAATTATAACATTATAGTGAAATGTGCAAAGACCTACAGTTAAAAATCCCATGGGAATGCACACTGAGTGCTCAGCATGTCTTAAACTGAAAGAACTCAAGAAAAAAATCCAAGCCATGTTGAAAGATTCTATGGGAAAATATTGAATGATGCAGGAATCACCAAAAGAAGATTGAAAGAATACAAAGTCACTAAAAAAAAAAAAAACCAAGTTGTGGATATTCAACCATTTCAAGAGGTAACATGTGACCATAAACCAATGGTAGTAAGGGAGGAAGCTCGAGCTGCACTGAAAACATTAGCCCAAAACTAGGCTCTGAGAATTTATGGAATACAAATTGAAATGCTTCAGCAAGCTGGAAGCTTTCATTTGTCTATGCTAGTAAATTTGGAAGCAGCTGCTTGGACAACTCACTAGAAGAGATTCATATTTGCACCTTTCCAAAGAAAGGTGGCCCAACAAAATTTATGAATTATAGAACAATATCCTCTCTATCATATGCAAATAAAATTTTGCAAGATCATTCAGCCAGGTTTGCAGCAGTGGAATCACAGAGAACTGTCAGAAGTTCAGGCCAGATTCAGAAGAGGGATATCATTGCCGAGGTCCGATGGATCTTGGCTCAAAACACAGAACACTAGCAAGATAGTCTTGCTTGTCTTCTATTGACTATGCCAACACATTCGACTGTGTGGGCTGTAATAAACTTTGGATAACCTTGGGAAGAATGAGCATTCCAGAACCCTTCATTGTGTTCATGTGGAACATGTGCAGTTGTGTGAACAGACCAAGAGAATACTGCATGGGTTAAAATCAGGAGAGGGGTTTGCCAGTGTTGTACCCTTCACCACACTTATTCCAGCTGTATGCTAGCTGACCAGAAAATGTGAATTATATGAAGAAGAGTGTGGCATCAGGTTTGGAGGAATGCTTATTAGCATCCTGTGATATGCAGATGACACAACCTTGCCTGCTAAAAGTGAGGAGGACTGGAGCAGCTTGGATTGCAGTCTTCAGTAGGGATTACAGCTCAATGTAAAGAAAATAGAAGTCCTCAGCCCTGGACCTGTAGGGAACATCATGGTCAATGTAGCAAAGGTTGGAATTGTGGAGAAATTTGTCTTGCTTGGGTCCATAATCAATGCTCATGGAAGCAGCAGTAAGAGACCAGCAACGCTTGACATTGGCTAAATATGCTGCATGAAACCTCTTTATAGAAAAGCAGGGGTTTTGTTCTGAAGACAAAGGTGTGCCTGACTCCAACTATGGTATGTTCCACTGCCTCCTAGCATAGGCCTATGAAAGTCAGGCACTGAAGAAGAAATGCCAAAGAAGACAGGTGCCTTGGAATGATGGCACTAATGAAGAAAAGGGAAAGTGCCAAAGACTACCATGAGAACAAGCAAATGTGTCTTGGAAAAAGTACAACCAGAATGCTCCTTAGAGGCAAGGATGGAGAGACAGCATCTCATGTACTTCGGCCATGTTTATCTAGGGAGACTAGGCCTATCTGGCTTGGCAGAGTGACGGGGCAGCAGGAAAGAGGAAGGTCCTCCAGGAGATGAATTGGCACAGTGGCTGCAACAATGGGCAGAAGCACCAGAGTCACCATGAGGATGGCACAGGATGGGTAGTGCTTTGTTTCCTTGGTCATAGGGTCAATATGAGTCAGGACCCACCTGAAGGCACCTCACAGTAACAAGGAGATAGTTCATGGACCTTTTTGACTTATTCTAGTAAAGTACTTATAATTGAATCTTTGTCTTACTCTCTACTTCTTGGTGGAGAAAATCTAAGACTCTAAGCCAAATTCCCCGAAGTAAAAAAGAAATCCATTGACTCATATGCTTGAAAGACTGGCATCAGGATTGACTTGACTCATGCTTTTAAGAATGACTCCCATCTGACTCTGCTCTCTTCCGGTTCTTCTTCTTCTGACCTGTCTCTTATCTTACTCCCCATCTGGCTAGCTTCAGGCTGAAACCATCTCAAGTCAGGGGAAGTGAGAGACCAATTCCATGATAATGCTACCCCTTCTCTCTACCTAGCATGAAGTGCTGCTTCTCCAGGGACTGGTCTTTCCTGATAACATGTCCAAAGAACATGATATGAGAAGCCTCTTCATCCTCCCTTCTAAAGAGCATTCTCAATATACTTCCCCCTAAGCCGATTTGTTTGACAGTGCATGCTATTTTCATTTTTTTTGCCAACCATTAATTCAAATGCATTCATTTTTCTTTGGACTTCCTTATTCAGTGTCCACTTTTCACGTCACTGTAGTCAGGAGAGTAGAATGTACAGTTTGCCCTTATAGAATGTCACCAGCCCCTGAGCTGAGAGTGGGGAGGGTGTTTATCTTGAACAGAAATTGGGAGACTGTTATGAATGTGAGGGAGATGGCTTCTGGATTGCAACCTTTGTAACTCATTTCTTTCTAAATATGGTTTTATTTCCCTTTTACAGGTGAGGATGCCAACGTGCTGAAAAGCTCTTCATAGGAGACCACACAGCTAGACAGGGGAAGGCAGGCCTGTTGTCCTTTGCCACAACCTTATGTCTAACAGAACCCCAAACTGTTAGTCATGTGCCATCTCCACGGAATATGTATTGGACATCCTGTTTGGGATTGGTAAGTTTGAGCTCACTGCTTTGACTATTGTGTCAATGAAGGTGTCTCTCATTTGGATTTGACCCTCTCCTTACCCACAATGATGTCCTTTTCTGGTGATAGACTGGCCTAGACACTTATCTGCTGCCTCCACTGACTTCGGTGCATTTTTTAGAAAACACTTAAATACATACATTCATTTCCCAGTCTTTTACTATAGGGCCCAAACCTTGGGTTTTAAGTATGGGTTCTGTTGAATTCAGATTCCACCCCCTGCCCACCCCCTCCCAACCTTTCTCCTGTGGACCTTCCCATTAATGCACTGTCCACAGTTTCTAACTCTCATCTGGAGAGAAGACGGGGAACTTTCAACGCTTGGCCAGCAGTCTGTGTTCAGGATTCTTTCAGATATATGCCTGCCCCTCCTCGGTCTCTTAGATTTATCTCATCTATTACTGTGTAATTTGACGATCTTTTTTTTTGGAAACATGCCTTCATTGAGCTTTTTCCAAGGCAATCAACTTAATTTTTATAGAAACAAAAGTTCCCTTTCGTTTTGTATTTCACCAGTTTACAGGATAGTTAATTAAATTACTTGATCACAATGACACACACAGCTGGCATCAGTAGGTTTGGGAACACACAGCTGATTCTTGGTTGGCACACAGCTCAACTGGCAGAAGATGGTGTGGGCAGACCGAATTGTGATCTGGCAGCCAAGTGGGCCAGCCTGCTGTGGATAGTGGATGGCAGGTTTCACAGAGTGGAAGGGGGGCACTGGCCAACTGGGCCACCTGGTTTAAGGAAGCTGCTTGAGAGAATGTCTCTCTCTACAAGTGTCTAGAATAGTGCCAGGGATGTGGAAGGTGCTAAGCTGTGGTAACCGCTAGTTGGTTAGATGGCTGAGAGAGAGATGGACTGTAGAACATTTTTTCAGCAACAGCAAATCCTCTGCCGAATGCTCTGAGGCTGTGCAGGAATGACAGGAACTCCTGTCTTGATTAGCTTCAACCAGCTGCTGTCCGAACAGTAGGAGCCCTGATGGCATAGTGGGCTATGCCTTGAGCTGCGAATCCCAACTTCCCTGCCACTGCACAGTAGAAAGATAAGGCTTCCTGTTCCTGTCCAGATGTAAAGTCTTGAAACTGAAAGGCCAGTTCACCTCTGTCTTCTTGTCACTAGAAGTCAGAAGCACACCGAGATGGCAGTGAGTTTGGTTTGGTTTTGAGTTTTGGTGCTCAGTCCAACTCATCACAACGCCATGTGTGTGAGAGGAGAATTATGCCCCGTAGGGTTGGTCAATAGCTGTTTTTTGCAAACGTAGACACCAGGACGTTCTTCCACACGATCTTTGGTGAACATGAACCTCCCTCCCTTTGGTTAACAGCCAACTGCATTAATCATGTGCACCGTCAGTGATTCCTAGATTATCCTTGAAATCCATGGACACGGAGTCGACTGAGACTTAGAGCAAGCCTGTAGGACAGCGAGGAAATGCTCCTCAGGGAGGCCAGTCTTTAGTGAGCAGACAACTTCTCTTCTCCCTGAGGAGAGACTGATGGGTCTGGACCCTCATCTGTGCAGTTGGCAGCACAATGCATACCACAGTACACCACGTGCAGCATGTTCTTACGACTGTCTTTAGCGCCATGGAAATGCAAGAGGAAACTGCTTCCATGAAGATTTACAATCTTGGAAGCTCTAAGCTTGGAAAGGATAAAGACTCCCCTCTTCCTCCTTCCCCCGCCGTCTACCCTCCCTCTTCTGACCCTATGACCCTTTCCAGGGGCGTCAGAGTAGGTCTGCATATGACTCTGTTTTTGGTATTGGTGGCTTCCTGGTTATGTGTTGGGTTGCTACCCTCAAGGTTAGTAGTTCAAAACCACAAGCTATACTGAAGGAGAATGACAAGGCTTTCTTCTCCCACAAAGAGTTACAGTGGTGGATGCCCACAGTTCTACCCTGTCCTGTGGGCGCACTATGAGTTAGCATTGACTTGACAGCATGCGTCCTTTGAGTGGGTTTGTGGACTCGTCAGTCAGCTGGACTATTCAGGTCCATGGCTCTCTATGCGCGCTTGTGCAAATTAAGAAAAGGTTTTTCCTTTCAGGGGGGGCGAATTAGACAAAGGAATTCTCTCTGTGCGCATGGCTTAGCAAGCAAAGGGCACCTTTGAAGAGTGAAAAGCTGCCATCTTTTCCAGGCGGCTAACACAATTCCTCGGCAGAACGTAAGGCTGGTGGGCGGGAGCTCGCAGGAACTCCGTTTCACTCTCCCTTCTCCTCTTCTCCAGGGGCCTTCTGTCGTCGGAGTGAGCAAACAAGGCAGACTTTTATCCTGTCTCATCCCTCCTGGGTCCCTGTCACTCCGAGCGGAGCGGAGCGGGACAGTGGTCAAGCAGTACTCCCCCAAGCATGCCCCGGCAGCCTCAGCCCCTTGGAGCGTCCTGGGCCTCCCCCAGGCCTGCGGAGCTCACCGGGCTGGGGCCCAGCCCCCTGGGTCTGACATGCCTTCTGGGAAAGTGAGAGATTTGCTAATATAAAGAATGGCTGCAGCTCCAAATGCCGCGGCCTCTGTGTAGCTGTGCAGCCAGCAGAGCATCATAGAGTCGGCCCCCTCTCGGAGGACTGCAGCCC